>BLSH010282563.1:863402-875121 GCA_018402905.1 Glandirana rugosa | reverse complement strand
TATATGACTATATTTTTCATTCAAACAATAAGTGAAGATCTCAACTCGCTTGGAGATTTGAAGATGATTTTAGAACAGTTATATGGCTTCTACCGTTAATTAATACTTTTCAGACACAGTTTGACGATGATCCACATTCACCTCCATTTTTGCTTTTTTTATGTTTTATTTTTTTAAAAATATTTACAGTTATTTCCCTGTCCCCATTTTTTTGTAGGGCACTTGCCCTACCCTTACCCCCATTTTACTTCCTTTTGCAGCCCTCTAGGGCTTTCCAGGACTTTGTTGCAGCCATTTTTGTGCATAAAAGTTCGGGTCCCCATTGATTTCAATGGGGTTCGTTGTCCGTGCGATCGTTCGGGTTCCGTCCGGACCCGGACCCGGACTTTGCCCCGAAGTTCGGACGGACCAGCAGAACCCGAACTTCCAGAGGTTCGCTCAACTCTAGAAGTGAATAACAAACTTACTTTTTATATCAGTATATTGCTTTACTGAAGTCCCTGATTCTTACACTCTCCATGTGAAATCACTAACTGTTGCAACATCTGGATATCCCATCACATCTTTGTACTTTTGCTTTATGCATTTTTTGTTGAAATGAATGGAAACATGTCAAAATGCATCCCGACACAGGTTAAAGATGGGTTTCAATGCACATCATGACACACATCGAAAAATGAATAATACACTTAAATGACACCCAAAGGAATGTATTGCAAAGCACATTGAAAAAGTCCAGCAATGCATGTTAACGCTCCTTGATATGGTTTTCAATATTCTTCCATTGATTTCAATGGAAAATGTATCAGGGAAAAACGCATTGGTTTGAATTCAGCCTTAAAGCAGAGTTCCACCCATTTTTTATACTTTGCCTGTGCTGCATGCCCTTTGCTTTTACTTTTCACAATGGCCATTTTTTTTAAAGCTTGCAATTACCTTTATTTTCAATATTTTCCTGACTTCCGCCCCTTCCTAGCCAGTGATTACGTCACTAGGCGATTCACAAGGCTTCCTGGGATAGCAGCGTCATGTATCCCAGGGGTCCTTGCGAATCGCCTACTGCTGAAATCTTGCGTTATTTACAGACAGTAAATGATGCAAACGTGTCTGTTTGACAGGTTGCTATAGCAATGGCGGGAACTTCTGCTGATGCCGACATTGCTATGGCAACCTGTCAGGAAAACGGAGAGCTGCGCAGGGGCATTACTGCGCATGCGTGAAATCGGGAAGCATTCCCAGAAAAGAATACATGAGGGTTTCAGATGCCCACAACTAAAATGGAACCTGCCTGCTTCCGAGATTAGTACAAAACTATTTTTAAAGAAAGTCAAATTTCAACACACATGACATGTTGTATTTATTAATGTACAGTCAGGCCCATAAATAATGGGACATCAACACAATTCTAATCTTTTTGGCTCTATACACCACCACAATGGATTTGAAATGAAACAAACAAGATTTGCTTTAACTGCAGACTTTCAGCTTTAATTTGAGGGTATTTACATCCAAATCAGGTGAACGGTGTAGGAATGCAGGAAGCTGTTCCATGGCCAGGTGTGTGCTATTCCCTCATTATCCCATTTACAAGGAGCAGATAAAAGGTCCAGAGTTAATTTCAAGTGTGTTATTTGCATTTGGAATCTGTTGCTGTCAACTATCAATATGAGATCCAAAGAGCTGTCACTATCAGGGAAGCAAGCCATCATTAGGCTGAAAAAGCAAAGCAAACCCATCAGAGAGATAGTAAAAACATTAGGTGTGGCCAAATCAACTGTTTGGAACATCCTTAAAAAGAAGGAATGCACCGGTGAGCTCAGCAATACCAAAAGACCCGGAAGACCATGGAAAACAACCGTGGTAAATGACCAAAGAATTCTTTCCCTGGTGAAGAAAACACCCTTCACAACAGTTGGCCAGATCAAGAACACTCTCCAGGAGGTAGGTGTATGTGTGTCAAAGTCAACAATCAAGAGAAGACTTCACCAGAGTGAATACAGAGGGTTCACCACAAGATGTAAACCATTGGTGAGCCTCAAAAACAGGAAGGCCAGATTAGAGTTTGCCAAACAACATCTAAAAAAGCCTTCACAATGCTGGAACAACATCCTATGCACAGATGAGACCAAGATCAACTTGTACCAGAGTGATGGGAAGAGAAGAGTATGGACAAGCAAAGGAACTGCTCATGATCCAAAGCATGATCATGGCGTGGGCATGTATGGCTGCCAATGGAACTGGTTCTCTTGTATTTATTGATGATGTGACTAATGACAAAAGCAGCAGGATGAATTCTGAAGTGTTTCGGGCAATATTATCTACTCATATTCAGCCAAATGCTTCAGAACTCATTGGACAGCGCTTCACAGTGCAGATGTTATGCAATGGCCAAGTCAATCACCTGACTTGAATCCGATTGAGCATGCATTTCACTTGCTGAAGACAAAACTGATGGGAAAATGCCCCAAGAACAAGCAGGAACTGAAGACAGTTGCATTAGAGGCCCGGCAGAGCATCACCAGGGATGAAACCCAGCGTCTGGTGATGTCTATGAGTTCCAGACTTCAGGCTGTAATTGACTGAAAAGGATTTGCAACCAAGTATTAAAAAGTGAAAGTTTGACTTATGGTTGTTAATCTGTCCCATTACTTTTGGTCCCTTAAAAAGCGGGAAGCACATATACAAAATGTTGTAATTCCTACACCGTTCACCTGATATGGATGTAAATACCCTCAAATTAAAGCTGAAAGTCTGCAGTTAAAGCACATCTTGTTTGTTTCAATTCAAATCCATTGTGGTGGTGTATACAGGCAAAAAGATTAGAATTGTGTAGACGTCCCAATATTTATGGATCTGACTGTACATGTTAGGACAAATGCAGAGCAGTTTTTTTTTAAATGTTTAGGGCACTAAAACTCCGCTTTAATGTCACTAATACATAATGATTACATAAAACATAGTTTCAGAACATATTTGCATATAATATCAATGATTCTTTCTATGGCTTCCTTTTATTCAGCTAATTTTTTAATGTTGTCTGAAAACTCATATCATGAGTAATGACACTGCCAATCTGGTTTCATAATTGGGTGCATAATGCATGAGTGCTTTGTGCCTGGTGTTTCATGAAATGGCTTCTTTATACAGTATTTAGGTTTTCTGTAGTCATGCTGCTTTTGATCAAAGTTCAGAACAAAATACTCTCTCTTTTTTTCTAAAATCTCCAGGTTTGAAATAGGTCACAAGAAAAACACAACCTTCCATCCTTCCTTTGTGACCCTAGCCAATCTACACCACCTGTAAAGTGGTTGCTTGCCTTCTTGAGAACATTACACACTGTTTCACTCATGCTGCATGTTGCAGCTCTTTCTGTGGACATTTTATAGCATTTCTCAGTGCCGCATGTACTATACTTTCCTGCATGCACACCTGTGTGTGTTTTTTATGGGTTTGCTGTTAAATGACCAGGATAAGAGCACAGTGTTGCTCTGGCTTGGGACTCAGAAACAATACATTGAGAGAGCTACACATTGGGAATTGGTTGCTCTAAGGACTCAAAAGAAAGGTTTGCATTTGTTTTATTTGGGGGTTTCTGGGACAAGCACGACAATGTATAGGGAGGTTTCTGCTTTACTTTAACTGACAATTGCGCGGTAGTGTGATGCTTTGTTGTGATAGATCAGCGTAAATTGAGATCCCCGCATAGGGATCGGGCAGTAGGGAGACTTGTTCCTTCACATGAAAAAATGGATTCTGGCAATAACATTTCTATGCAGTCTGTCTGCCAATTGAGGGCGGTTTTGGGAGCCTATGGGCTCTATACACTACAGTTCCACCTTCTGAGACTAAAGGCAGTAAAGTAGAGATGAGATGAATTGTTGTACATATCGCCTGTTTATCAATTTAGGCCAATGTGTATTCTGCTACATATTTTTGGTAAAAAAATCCCAATAACTGTATATTGATTGGTTTGCACAAAAGTTACTGTATCTTGTCTACAAACTATGGGGTGTTTTTATGGCATTTTTTTTTTTTTTTTTTACTAGTAATGGTGGTGATCAGCAATTTTTAGCGGAACTGCAAGTTGGGGTGCACAAATTGGACACCAATTGACCCTTTTGATACTTTTTTGGGAAACATTATTACAGTGATCAGTGCTAAAAATATGCATTATTACTGTACTAATGACATTGGCAGGGAAGGGGTTAACATTAGGGGTGATCAAAGGGTTAAATGTGTGCCTAGCTGGTGCTTGCTAACTGTGTGAGGGTTGCTCTGACTGGGTCAAGACAGAGATCGATGTTCCTGCTTGAATACAAGATCTCTATCTTCTCCCCTGTCAGAACGTCGATCTGCCTTGTTTACAACGATTGTGGGGGCTGGCAGACATCGGGTCCACTGGACCCGCTGATTAGCATCCCCTGTATCCAATCAGTATTTGTCTCCTAAGAAAAGATACCACTTAAGCTACCTTTATTATATTCGGTTATGGTAGATATTTGCTTATTATTCCCTCTGTCTTTTGATTTTGTGACTTAAAGCCTAATTTCTGCATGGTCCAAATTAACTTTTTAAAGTTAAATTGAACCCTGAGTTAGGCTTTCATTCATTCAATTACATTTTTCTAGCTGCTTGATTTTGTTATAAATTATTTTTTACAGTTTTTTTTTTTTGGAAGGAGGGTTGAAGTATTGGAATTCCAATGTTGAGAGATGATCACACACAAAATGAACTATAACAGATAGGCCTCAGGCACACTGTTTTTTTTTTTTTTTTAATCCTGTTGTATGAGGCTCCAGCGTTTAACAGCTAAAAAATGGAGCCTTATGCCCCAGGGTCTAAACACTTAGTGTGCAAGAGACCATATAATGTAAGGTTGAGCCTCTTTCAGGTTATACTATTTTATGTATTCCTGCTAGGAGATTCATTCATTTTCTCAGTTTCTTCCAAACAGTAGGAATATAACTGAGCATACTCTACACTTTTAACTTAGTCTTTTTAAAGTATGGCATCACACAAAATCATAGTAGACTTCCTCATTTTCACCTCTGCTATGTTTTCTGTGTTTTATGGAATAAAAAATGAAATAAAATGAGGTTTCAAAGCTGTTGCCTGGTAACAACTGTTAAATACACTCTTGAAACAAGTATATGTCTAAGAAATGTCTAATCTGTCAAAGACTTTTTAATTCAGCTACGTTTATATTTCTATAGTTTTATTCAAAGTAAAAATCAGATACAATTTTCTGACAGAACTAGATAAGTTACAGGAAAATTACATGGTATGATTTAATCTGTGGATTACAATGATACAGCTCTTGAAATGAAACAGTTACGAAGAAGAAAATCACCTATTTAGTAACCATTTTAATAACTTAACAAAAATGATATAAAAGGAAAAGTGTAGAAACATGGAGTATAAACTACCACACCATAAAATGCCCTATCCTTGTGCTGTACTGGTGGATATTTACGAGAATAATCACAATATCATTCTCAGCCATTAATTATTGGACAATAGGTAGAGTATATATTTGTAACCGCGATTTCCAAATGGATCTGAATTTAGATTTTTTTTTTTTGGTGATTGCCAATTGGCCAACTGCATTAGTTCCACTTGGATAGATTTAAAAAATTGTGCATAATTAGCCGTTTCCAGCTTAGAAGAAGGTGTAGTTAAATGTATACTTAAATATGAAGTAATGAAGTTGTCGGCAAAAAAGCCCAATTTTATGAGATTAGTTGTGAACAGAGATGCCATGCCATGCCATGTTATAAGAGGATGGGTTCTGTGGGCAAGGGGTTAAAGATACAGTGAGAAAATCTCTCCAGTATAGGCACTTAAACTTCAAATAACACACCAACCTTCCACAAGTCATATAATTTTGGTGTCCCATGATGGGAAGGTTCTTTCTGGGGAGGCTCTCAGGGATGTAGATTCAGATTTGGAGGGGAGTATTAAACCTCCATCGTCGAGCTAGGCAGATGCTTTCAGCCAAGATGGCTGGTGCCCTCTCTGGTTATCATCAACTTGTAATGACACTAGCTGTTTCCGAACCAAGATAGTTTGTTGTGATAGATCAGCATAAATTGAGATTCCCGAATAGGGATCGGGCAGTGGGGAGACTTGTTCCTTCACATGAAAAAATGGATTCTGGCAATAACATTTTTTATGCGGTCTGTCTGCCAATTGAGGGGGGTTTTGGGAACCTATGGGCTCTATACACTACAGTTCTACCTTCTGAGACTAAAGGCAGTAAAGTAGAGATGCATTGCTGTACATATCGCCCGTTTTGGCAACTCCTCTAAGCTTAATATTATTCCTGCGTGACCTGTCTTCTAGGTCAGTTTGAGCTTCAATTTTTGTATCTTCTCCTCAGTGTCATTGTGTGCATCCATAAATTCATTATGGGCTGTGGTGAACTCCCACATTTTGTTTTACACATAATTAACCCTTTCACCAATATCAGATACATCAGATTTAATCTGTGATATAAATGAGAGCATATCTCTATGCAGTCATCCAAATGCACAACTCCAGGATAATTACCCATCTCCAGGATTCAGCTGATTCTGTGTGAACAGGGTAACAGCTCTATTTGCAGATATAATGAACCGAAGAGAAAAGGCTAGATGGCCGCACTCCTTAAACAAACTCCGTTATTGAAGTAAAAGCAAAGCAGTGGATGTGGTGGACTACAAGTCCCTAGCTTAGTCTAGCTGGGACTTGTAGCCCACCACATCCACTGCTTTGCTTTTACGTCAATAAAGGAGTTTGTTTAAGGAGTACGGCCATCCAGCCTTTTCTCTTCGGTTCATATCTCTATGCAGGGTACCTCTCAGAAGCAAAAGCATGTCTTTGAGTGTGGTGTTAATGATGTGTTTCCCTGAGGTAGGAGAATTTTCAAAAAGAGCCACACATTCCCTGGTATCATCCAGGGAACTGCATATTGTGCTCATCTGCATCGGAATGTGGCGGAGTTTCTGCATCCTGAAAGCAGCTGTTGCTGGAGGAGTGTGAGCCCTACTAAGCACTGTGGTGACGATTCTTGTGAGGATAAGTACTGGTTGCAGAGGAGGGTCATCTTTCTGAGGCAGTGCCATTTTGAACAGGAGAAGATCCAGCCAGCTGGAAGAAGTCAGCAAGCTTGCGAGGACCTTCTTACACTGTTCTTTTCTCCATAGCTGAATGTCCACTGCTGTGCTGCACTCAAGTGGTGTCTGTGGCAACTTACTGCTTTCCTGCATCACTGCTCTGTGCCTGAACAGGAGAGGTGCTCCGGGAGCTAAATTTAAAAAATGGCCATCTTCTTAGATTGCTGGCCATGCCCCTCCTGTCCAGCTACGTTTGTGATTCATTCACATCTGCCAGACAGACAACACAGTTAGGAAGCCTTTTCTCTAGTAACATTAAAGTGATTGTAGAGGCAGAAGTTTTTTTTTCATCTTAATGCATTCTATGCATTAAGATAAAAAGCATTCTGTGTGCAGCAGCCCCCTCAGCTCCCCTAATACTTACCTGAGCCCGATCTCTCTCCAGCAATGTCCACGAGTGCCTCGGCCATGTCTAAGATACAGCAGCGGTGCTATTGGCTCCTGCTGTTGTCAATCAAACGCAGTTAGCCAATCAGGGGAGAGAGGAGCTGGGACCGACCTGCAGTTCCATGTATCAATGGATACACAGAGTTGGCTCAGGTGCCCCCATTGCAAGTTGCTAGCTGTAGGGGCACTCAACAGGAGGGAGGGGCCATATGCTCCAGCTGGGGACCAAGAAGAGGAGGATCCAGGCTGCCCTGTGCAAAACACTCTACACAGAGGAGGTAAGTATAGCATGTTTGTTATTTTAATAGAAAAAAAAGAGACTTTACAATCACTTTAAGGAATACAGTGGTTTTACATATATTTCATAACACCAGCATTATAATAGCAATACAAGCATCATTTTTTTGACTACTGTTGACCATGTGTCTGTGTCAACACAGCTGCTTATAGTCTTCAGTAGAAGAATGTATGACAGAGCGACAATGCAGAACAATTGGTAGAGAGGCTCAGAGCATTGTCACAAGAAATGTTAGCACAAGGACCTTAGTGGCAGGATCACCAGGTATTAGTATAATAACAGCAACAGATTTATAAATATTTAAAAAATGACTTTTGGAACTCCATTATCATGAGATTTTCATGTTCAGGTTCACATGTTGCATATTTTAAAGTAAAATAATAATTTTAAAATTTACACTGTGACATAGTTTATATGTAAGCTGCTGATAAGACTGTAGGGCGGGCATGGATCATAGCCAAGTCATTAGGAATACTTCCATGCAGCTCTATAATTACTATAGCTTATCTAGAAAACAGTACTTCAGTGAAATGGGGTTGAAAAGATAGCACTGGCATCTTGAATACAAGAAATTTAAATGACAAAGCAATATAAAGGACTCAGTCTAGATAAAATACATTTTGGACCGTGAAATATATTACAACAGGTTTTGGGTCTCGTACATAAATTCATGCAAAAAACGTGCTTTCTGTTTCTGATATATGTTATCTGTAATGACTAGTTTTATCTAGTGATGAGTAAGATATTATGCTGTTATTTCTGCCATCATTCCTATTTTGTAGCTCTTTTAGATACTCTCATACAACTCTCACTTTTTCACTTCAATTTTTGGGCCTAATTATAGGTAGTTTCACTTTTATGTTTGTATCAGTCTTACTTCATGAAAGAGTAACTTCACTTATGTTGAGAAAAGAAATCCCCTCTGGGTGATCAATGTACAGCACAAGGATTTTAACCACTTCAGCCCGGAAAGGATTTACCCACTTCCTGACCAGGCCATCTTTTGCGATACGGCACTGCATCGCTTCAACTGACAATTGCGTGGTCATGGGACGTTGCACCCAAACAAAATTGATGTCCTTTTTTCCCCACAAATAGTAGTATTTGATCACCTCTGCAGTTTTTATTTTTTGCGCTATAAACTAAAAAGGAGCGACAATTTTGAAAAAATATTTTTTTTTTACTTTCTGCTATAAAATATTTAAAAAAATGCAAAAAACTAATTTATTCATTAGTTTAGGCCGATATGTATTCTGCTACATATTGTTGGTAAAAAAATCTCAATAAGCGTATATTGATTAGTTTACAGAAAAGTTATTGCGTGTACAAAATAGGGGATAGATTTATGGTAATTTTTTTTTACTAGTAATGGCGGCGATCAGTAATTTTTAGCGGGACTGCAACATTGCGGCAGACAGATTGGACACCTAACTGACATTGTTTACACACTTTTTGAGGACCAGTGACATTATTACAGTGATCAGTGATAAAAATATGCACTGTTATTGTACTAATGACACTGGCAGGGAAGGGGTTAACATCATGGGGCAATCAAGGGGTTAAATGTGCTCCCTGTTTGTGTTTTTTAACTGTATGGGGGACTGCAGAAACACACAGATCTGTCTTCCTGCATAGCAGAAAGACAGAACTTGTGTGACCTTCCCTGTCAGAACGGAGATCTGCCTGGCAGGTCCCCTTTCTGTCACTGTGGGGAATGATCGCGGTCTGGTTCATTATAGTCACCATAACAAAAATAAAAGTTTTGCTACATATGCACTTTTAAGCTGAACTCTGGTCACCAAAACTTTCATTTGAATATATTCCTCAATAGCCCCAAAAATATAAATCCACTTTGCGTGCACCAAATGGCATTGCAAACCCAGATATTGCACTGCAATATAGCAGTGACGTAATTTATGTACTGTACATAGCCTGTGTAGAGAGCAGAGGTGTAGGAGGTCCACAGAGCCAGGACAGGAAGTGCAACTGGGATCCTGTCAAAACAAGGTCCCCCCTGCCCCCCCAAAAAGATGACATGCCAATTGTGGCATGTCGGGGAGTCACCTTCCCTTAAAGCGGAAGTTCCAATTTTGGCTGGATGGCTTTATTTGGCCAAAAATGTGCCATTTTGGAAAGATGGTTTACCACAATTTAGATGCAGTTTTTAAATGGGGTAGTTCAACAATGAAGTTCTATGAAATCATGTTCCAGGACCTTTCAGGAATAGGAAGATATTTTTTTTCTTTAAATCCAAACACTTTTTAATTATTAATGTCATAAAGTGACTGTGCATTCAGAAAAATAAAAAAATATACAATACAACATAGAGCACATACAGTGTAAAAAAATGTGGAACTCTCTTCCACAAATGGTGGTGTCAGCAGGAAGTATGGATAGTTTTAAAAGACTTTTGGACGTGCATCATAGCGAAAACAATATAAGGGGATATGGTAAATTATTTTTCTATACACATACACCTACACAGGTTGAACTGGATGGACGACTGTTGTCTTTATTCAACTTTACCAACTATGTAACTATGTAAAGTTAAATAATTAAAACCAGTCACATTATATTCAGCACTGAGACCCCTTTCACACTGAGGCACTTTACAGGCGCTATTTAGCTAAAAATAGCGCCTGTAAGGCGCCGTAAAAACTCCTTTCCCATCCACCCCAATGTGAAAGCTGGAGTGCTTTCACACTGGGGTGGTGCGCTTGCAGGATGTTACAAAAAGTAATATATACTGCTCCTCCACCACCCCTGTCCATTGAAAACAAGGGGGCAGCGCTTCTGAAGCGGCTGCACAGCGCCTCAGAAGTGCGAAGCGCCGACACATTTAACCCCGTTTTAACCCCTTGTGTGTGTGTGTGGGGGGGGGTAAAAGCGCACTGCTCCCTCTGCTATAGCACAGCTATAACAGCGGTAAATCTCCGCTGAAACTAGCGGGGATTTATCGCTGACGCCCCATCGCCCCCAGTGTGAAAGTGCCTTTATGGAGGTTTTTTTGAAAACAAAAAGAAGACACATAAACAAAACAACCAGACCTTGTTGGTGGACATTTTATACAGGCTGACATGTTTTTTCTACTTTCGGATATAAGAAAAAAGAAAATCCCAAGCTCAAATCAAAACCATTGCAACTCTTGGTGGGTTCAAAGTTGTAACTGTCTATCCATCGCTTACTGTGGGGGAGTAAGACTAGGGTTATCTAACCAATTTTACCAAATAAGATTAAACTTCCTTGATGCATTTTGACGGCGATAAGCTAGCTGTAAGTAAGAGGGAGTTAACATAAGCACCCCACTGTGTCTTGGTAGGCACTGTAGATGCCATCCAAAGTCGGGCGATTAGCTTTTCACATAAGTGTAATAACCTGGTTATTATAATGTAAATACCCTTTGGATACATTTCAGCATCAATCACGCCCAATAGGCACACTAATGGAGTGAGAGGTATAGGTACTTGAGCTAGATTAAAGATAACCTGCAGAACCCCAGCCCAATATGTGTAAGTTTCGGGCAACACCAGATCACATGAACTGCGAGACTGCGAGCGAGGCCTTCTCTTCCAACATCAGTGCCTGACCTCACAAAAGTGCTTCTGGAAGAATGGTCAAACATTCCCATAGACACACTCCTAAACCTTGTGGACAGCCTTCTCAGAAGAGTTGAAGCTGTTATAGCTGCAAAAGGTGGGGCAACTCAATATTGAACCTACAGACTAGGACTGGGATGCCATTAAAGTTCATGTGCGTGTAAAGGCAGGCATTTTGACAATATTGTGTGTTTGTTCTTGTGAATGTTAAACGTCTACACAATCGGGTGTGTTATAACAGTTTTACGGACGGAAATGTGCGTGTACTTGAAATTACCGTAGGG
>BLSH010282563.1:851233-863392 GCA_018402905.1 Glandirana rugosa | reverse complement strand
ATTTTCTTTTCTGAGGTGAATTTGTTTGAAATAGTAAATGAACGTCCACACGACTTCTCCAATCCAAAAAAAATTTAGGTGTTAAAGTGGAAGAGTATTAAACAGTAATCGTTCTGTCAAGGGAAGGGGTTTGGGTCGAGGGGGTTTTGTTAAAAAAAAAAATTTATCGAGGTCTTAAATGTAAATAAACGTGTCGTCGTTGTGTTAATACATGTAAGCAAATCACAGTAATCATATAATCCACCATGTAAATCTGTTCGTAAATCGTTAACCCTAGATTACCGGGACGAGTAACCTCGAATGTTAGATGTTGGTGTCTGTTGAGAGTAGTTGTACTATGAAATGTGTATCCTGCTAAACACTGTGAAATTAAAGCTATGTCCACTATAAGGCTTGGAAAAATTTTAGATTGTAAGCTCCAATGAGCAGGGCCATTAGATCCCAATTGCTAAATGCTTGTCTAAATGTACCACCTAATATACTAATGACACTAAACGAATGTACATAATTGTGTTGCTGCTGTGCAAATAAATGTAAATTCTGGAGCTATTTAAAAAAAAAAATTGTTTTGGGGGAGCTGGGTTTGGGGAAGGGAACTGTCTTGCTAATGACAAATTATGAGAAGGTGAAATTGTGGATTTAAAAAAAACCTAACCTCTTCAGCACACCTGCAAGTAAATGATAAAGTTTGTTTAAGTGGAGTCTTTTCTTTTAACAGGTCTGGAGAATTGCAGGTAAGTGCCGGTTCACACTGCACTGTGCAAGATTGCGTCTGATTCATACCGCAGTACAAGTCACATGCGATGTCCATGCGATTTCAGCCATACAGATAGGATGGCTGAATTTGCATTGCATTCGGACCAAGCTCGCACATGACCCTTTTTTTTTCTTTTGGTCCACACCAGAATGGGGTTGCATGGGTGTTCACGCCCATGCAATCTGATTAATGTCCGAACTGTTCATTTGCACTGTGATATGTGAGCTGAAATGGGGGTGTCATTAACAATGTATTGATGCTCCCAGCAGGTCACACATGGCAGTGTGAAATGTGATGCGGGAGCCTGCAGTGGATTTTCAGGGTTCCCGCATTGCACAAGTGTGAACCGGCACTCATAATGAATTTAGCTGGTGGATAGGCAGTGTTGTATGTCTCAAACTGAGCCTTTGTCTTTGTCATTCACCTGCCTATTACTAAAAAAAAAAAAAACTGTGATTGTGATCAAATATTCGCAAGCAAGTGTGGCTTTGTCCTCTGACCTGGGAATGTCATTGTGTTCACCCGGAAGTGCCTTTGCTGGTCAGGATCCTCTATATAGGTGGATATAGCGAGGTTCCATTTCAGCAAAGAGGTGCTACTCATTTGATGGGTAAGTGTAGGAAATATACTTGTGCTTACACCATGTGGGGGAGGATGGGGTTAATTTATTTGTTCATGTGGGATCACCACACATTCCCTTCCTGCCAGGGCAACCATCCGAAATGTTGGGGTTTCTTAAACGGCTTTAGACCTGCCCCCCCTTCTGACCACCAACATTCCCCAGGGCCTTCCCACTGGGCTATTCCACCACATCCGCCCACTGGCCAGGGGTGTACACATATTGCAGCCCCAGTAGGAATTATACACCCTGTCACACTGTAGCCTGCCAAGCATGACTCATTCAAGTGAAGTGTGCAATGCATGCTAGTGTGGGATCCAAGGGGGTTAAAAAAACAGTGCACAGGCAGCACAGCCTCCCCCAATACTTGCAATAAGACCTCGTGCCAAACCATAGATGCTGGAGGTCCCAAACCTGGCCCAGTTGTTGCCCAGGGGGCGCTCTCTATTTGACTAAAGTTTGGTATTTTTATTGGCTATGGTTTGGGAGAACAGTGTCCCCAAACTGGGTGTCCCCCTCCCATAGACTCCAATGTTAAAGACTGCTAAAGACTTTGTTGTAAAGGCCCCTTGAGACACTGGGGTCCCTTACAACAGTACTGCCTGTACCCCCCTGATGCCGGCCCTGCTTAATGCCCATGCGCACACATCACTTCCTGGTTACAGGCACATTGCAGTTCCTGCATGTATTCTGCTGATGTAAATCAGTAAGGAGTGTGTGTATATGTGTATATATATATATAAGTGAGAGAGCTGCTTTTATATTATATATATATATATATATATATATATATATATATATATATATATATATCCGAGAAAGTTACTTCTATACACTCCTTTTACACTTGGCTGACTTTTCCTGAAACTATTCATTTCTGTGCTACTTCAAGTGGCACCAACTTAAAAGTAGTCCCTGTACTACTTTGATGTGACTTGAGGTTCCTAGCTCTCAATATTACTCAGCATTCCCTGAAGTTGGGACAATGTTGTGGGCAAACTGCATTACTTTCAGGAGAACACCTTTTGACTTAGGCCCCATTTGCACTTGTGTGACTTGAAAGTCATGCAACTTTGATGTGACTTGAAGCAATGCCTGTGTAATCTTGAGGTCTAGGGACCGCAAGTCATATCATACTCGGACCAAAGTAGTTCAGGGACTAGTTTGAAGTTGATACCACTTGAAGTCAGACAGCTATGAATCCTACTCATTGTAAATTGCGGGGTCCAACTTGACAGGCGACTTTGCAGTCCCAAGTTGCAGAACAAGTTGCACAAGTGTGAAAGGGGCCTTAGATATCCACCCAAAAGTGGAAGCTCTGTTTATCTCTCTTCCCCCCCTTCTGATGCCACGTTTGGCACCTTTTTGGGGGGTGGGTGGGTACCTGTTTTGGACATTTACCTGTCCCCACTTCCGACAGACCTCACTGCAGCGAGGTATGGCAGAAATTTGTCACCCCTCCTCCTTCTCTGCTGCCAGGCCAGTCAGAAAGCACAGTGCCCTTTGTGCATGCGCAGTAGGGAATCGGCAATGGAAGCAACATCACCTGAGAGCCAATGGAAACATGGGCTGGGGTGCCAACATCACTAGCTTCCAGGAGAGTGTCCTAATAATTAAAGTCAGCAGTTGCAGGATATGTAGCTGCTGACTTGTACATTTTCTGTGGTGGGGGGGCTGAGGCACAAATTTAATAATAGCTTGGTTACCTAGATTGGTGAGCTGGGATTGAGTCCCAGCTATCACATGGTACTTGGGCTTATCTCAAGAACCTGTACCATGTGAATAGCTTCAGCTAATCACAGATCAGTAGAAATCCCAGCTGACATGAATGTCAAACAATTCTGACTGTTCAAAGTTTGGCTGGTACTTTGATTTGTATGGTATCAGCAAGCCTACATGATACATTTAAACAAGGCTATCTAACTCACAGAGTAGTGGTATGGATGGTATGACCTTCTGAAAGCTTACATTGTACTCAGCATTAGATGCTGAAAATATGTGAACGCATATTCGCCAATTAGCCAATGCACATCAGTTTGATTGCTTCCATACTATGAATTCTTTAAATGCATGCAATGGTATGTACATATTCAATAATATTATGATGTGGAATTGGAATAATCACACACTAGTTAACATGCTGGCAGTTAGTTTGTAGAGAATTTTCAGAATCCAAGATTAGTAAATGTATTTTCTATGGCTGGTTGTGGTCAACTTCATAGTGTAGTGGTTCCTTCTAATACCTTCAAAGCTTACAGCTACAGGTACGGATCCTACCTGTGTCATCACTACACCTCCCATTGTAATTGGCATTATATTCTGAAAATATTTGAAGGCATATTCGCCAATGCCCATCAGTTTGATTGCTTCCATACTATGAACTTATGCAATGGTACGTACATATTCAATAATATTATAGTGTGGAATTGGAATAATCACACACTAGTTAACGTGCCGGCAGCTAGTTTGTAGAGAATACAAGATTAGTAAATGTATTTTTTCTGGCTGGTTGCAGTCAACTCTACAGCGTAGTGGTTTATTCCGATACGTTCAAAGCTTACAGCTCCAGGTTCATATCCTACAGATGTTATCAGCACACCTTGCATTGTACGCAGCATTATGCATTCCATTTTGCTGTGGTAGTTCCCATATACTTTTTCAAGCAAATCATGTTCATACAAACCTTCAATGGATCCTGCAGGTTCAAGTCCAATTGACATCAGCTATTCCCATATATGCCGATTAAGAAGGCATATTCGCGGCAATAACGCTATTCTGTGTTCGCATGATCGCCTATTTGGCTAATTGGCTTTAATGGGCGTTATTTTTAGCGTCGCGCAAACGCATATTCGCGATATAGTGAATTAGCCCCATAGTCATTAAATTTCTTAGCATATTATATTAAAATAGAGCAACAATTAATAAATTCAATCTTAATCAAACTTTCATCTCACAATATAAAAACTATATAACACAGGAGATGCTTACTTATCTGGGCCATAGAAACTCTTTAACCACTTGTCGACCGCTGACCGGTGTCTGACGGCGCCAAAGTGGCTTGATATCGCAAACCGGCTCACTGTGTTCGGGGGGGCCAGGGAGCAGGCGGGGCGGACTCGATCGCCTCTGGCTACCCGCGATGGTCCCCCCCTGCAGTGAAAGAACAGAGGTCCGTGTATGTAAACACGGATCTCTGTTCTGTTAGAGGGGGAAGGGCGGTGATCACAGGTTTCCTGTATATGGAAGCCGTGATCATCCCCTTCCCCCAGCCAAGGCAGCCCACACACAGTTAGAACACACCCAGGGAACACAGTTAACCCTTAGAGGGCCCCCTGCAGGTTAACCCCTTTAGTGCCAATGGCATTTACACAGTAATCAGTGCATTTTTATAGCACTGATCGCTGTATAAATGCCAATGGTCCCAAAAAAGTGTCGAAATGGTCCGACATGTCCGATGCAATATCGCAGTACTGCTAAAAATCGCAGATCGCCACCATTACTAGTAAAATATTTAAAAAAATAAAAACCCCAGAAATAATTTCTAATCATCCGTAAACTCGGCAACTTTTCCGCAAACCAATCAATAAACGCTGATTGCATTTTTTTTTACCAAAAATATGAGGAAGAATATAAATCGGCCAAAACCAATGGAAAAAAATGTTTTTTTATATTTTTTTTGGATTTGTATTTTAGCAAAAAGTAAGAAATTTGTTTTTTTTTTCAAAATTATCGCTCTTCTCTTTCGTTTGGGTACAACGTCACACGACCGCGCAATTGTCAGTTAAAGCGACGCAGTGCCGAATCGCAAAAAGCACTCTGGTCCTAAAGTGTGTAATCCTTCCAGGGCTGAAGTGGTTAAATGCTGAAAGCTCATACATGTCAGATCAGAACCCAACAAAGAAGGTCTAGCCCCCCCTACTATAAATAGGAACTAGAAAAGCAGTACAGACTTAAAGGACTGCACCAATATTAGCTAATGGGGGGGGGGGTGAAACCACAACTATTTACATATGACAACAGACTAATAAACCAGAAGGAATGGTGAACCATTGGTGAATTGCCTTTGAAAGCTGTAGTGTCCTGTTCTAAAGGTCTAAACAAAATCAACCCAGGGCATAGAACTAATATGAGGAATAAGCATCAAACATTTAGTAACACAATAACATATTTTCCTCCTAAAAATAAAACAAAGTTTAGAGGTATTTAGCATACAGTAAACGATTTTCACATTTTCTTTCTTAGATGTTTTAACAGTGCACTTTTTCTACTACCAAAAAATGTTGATGTTAAATTAATTATTACCACATGGATTTTATTTATGGTATACCATTAACCACTTCAATACAGGACGTTTATACCCCCTTCCTGCCCAGACCAATTTTCAGCTTTCTGCACTCTCACACTTTGAATGACAATTACTCTCTAATGCTACACTGTACCCAAACAAAATTTTTATCATTTTTTTCACACAAATAGAGCTTTCTTTTGGTGGTATTTAAGAACCTCTGGGGTTTTTATTTTTTGTGACATAAGTAAAAAAAAAGTGCGAACATTTTGAAAAAAAAAAACACTTTTTTTTTAGTTTCTGTGATAAAATTTTGCAAATAAGTAATTTTTGTTCATAAATTTGGGCCAAAAGCTATACTGCTACCTATCTTTGGTAAAAATAACCCAAATAAGTGTATATTATTTATATTATTTGGTCAGTGCAAAAGTTATAGAGTCTACAAGCTATGGTGCCAATCATTGAAAATTGATCACACCTGATGTACTGATGGCCTATCTCATTTCTTGAGGCCCTGAAATGTCAGGAATGTACAAATACAGCCCAAATGACCCCCCTTTTGAAAAGTAGACATTCCAAGGTATTTAGTAAGAGGCATGGCGAGTTTTTTGAAGTTGTACTTTTTTCCCACAATTCTTGGGAAAATTAAGAAATTATTATTATTTTTTTTTTTTTGCACAAAATTGTCATAACAAGTTATTTCTCACACACAGCATATGCATACTTCCAATTACACCCCATAATACATTCTGCTACTCACTCCGAGTATGGCGATACCACATGTGTGAGACGTTTTCACAGCCTGGCCACATAGAGAGGTCCAACATGAAGGGAGCACCGTCATGCATTCTAGGAGCAGAATTTTCACATCTAATTTCCTAACGACCTATTACACTTTTGAAGGCCCTGGAGCACCAAGACAATGGAATTACCCACAAAATGACCCCATTTTGGAAAGCAAACACCCAACGTATAATCTATGAGGCATTATGATTCTTTTAAATGGTTCATTTTTTTCCACAAGTCTTCGAAAAAAAATGAAAACGCTTTTATTTTTACACAAAGTGGTCAATTTATAAGATTTTTCTAACACATAGCATGTACATAGCAAAAATGAACCCCCAAAATATATTCTGCTACTCGATACCACATGTGTGAGACTTTTGCACACCCTGGCCACATACAGAGGCCGAACATGCAGGGAGCACCGTCAGGCATTCTAGGAGCATAAATTACACATAAAATTTCATTCATACCCATCACACTTTTGAAGGCCCTGTAGCACCAGGACAGTGGAA
The DNA here is from genome assembly GCA_018402905.1 of Glandirana rugosa. Classification (NCBI taxonomy): domain Eukaryota; kingdom Metazoa; phylum Chordata; class Amphibia; order Anura; family Ranidae; genus Glandirana; species Glandirana rugosa. The sequence goes on along the minus strand of BLSH010282563.1, from coordinate 856,433 downwards.
TTACCCCCAAAATGACCCCATTTTGGAAAGAAAACACCCGAGGTATATTCTATGAGGCATGGGCTGCAGATAGGTACTCAGGTATTCTGATGGGCTGCAGATAGGTACTCGGGTACTTTGTCCAAAATAGAAAACTTGAAAATGCAAACGTTTTCAGCAGCACAATAGTGAATGATCACATATGTCATAACATAAAGTGCATGTGCTAACAGTCCATCTGAGACAAAACAAATGTCCTTAAAGTGCTTGTGCAGCAAAACTTTAAATCAGGAACTCCTCCACCAGTGCCACCACGTGAAATCAATGAACACACTGAGGCTCACCAGATGTCCCAAGGTCAATCGGCATATCTTAAATCTGACGATGATCTCTCCAACAGAGTATTCCACAGAATCACCAACTTTCACCATCTAATCTTTACATCAAAGTGGCTCATATGGGAAGAAGACTTGTGACCAAGTCGAAAGTTACGAAACGCGTCAGAGCATGGCCACACGACGACTCACATCGAGCGGATTGGATCCGAAGTGACTCCGTGGTTACGAACGAATGAGCGGCGATCACGAACGGGTAACAAGATCGCTCGTTTATGGTACACGAATGATCGTTTTGAAGCTGTGACATGTAAGCGCATTTTTAACATTAAATCGTCTTTTAACCTAAATACTACACTATGAGAGGCCATTTCTCCTTCTTCCCATATGAGCCACTTTGATGTAAAGATTAGATGGTGAAAGTTGGTGATTCTGTGGGATACTCTGTTGGAGAGATCATCGTCAGATTTATGATGTCGATTGACCTTGGGACATCTGGTGAGCCTCAGTGTGTTCATTGATTTCACATGGTGGCACTGGTGGAGGAGTTCCTGATTTAAAGTTTTGCTGCACAAGCACTTTAAGGACATTTGTTTTGCCTCAGATGGATTGTTAGCACATGCACTTTATGTTATGACATATGTGATCATTCACTATTGCGCTGCTGAAAACGTTTGCATTTTCAAGTTTTCTATTTTGGACATTATTTTCACTAAAAGCAGCAGCATTATTTGAAGTTTAATTTGTTTATTTTATAGAGCGCGGTGATTAATTTCTTTATTGTTTACTTGGGTACTTTGATTGGCTGGAGACAGGTACTCGGGTAATCTGATAGACTGGCAAAAGGTACTTGGGTACTCTGATGGGCTGCAGATAGGTACTCGGTTACTCAGAAGGGTTGATGACAGGTACTTGGGTAATCTGAAGGGCAGGTGACAGTTACTCGGGTACTCTGATGGGCTGGTGACAGGTACTCGGGTATTCAGGTGGGCAGGTAACAGGTGCTCGGGTACGCTGATGGGCTGGTGACAGGTACTTGGGCTCTCAGATGGGCAGATGACAGATACTCTGGTACGCTGATGGTCTGGTGGCAGGTACTCGGGTACGCAGATGGTCTGGTGACAGGTACTCGGGTACTTTGCTGGGCTGGTGACAAGTACTCAGGTTCTCTGATGGGCAGGTGACAGGTACTCGGGTACTCTGATGGGCAGGTGACATGTACTCGGGTACTTTGCTGGGCTGGTGACAAGTACTCAGGTTCTCTGATGGGCAGGTGACAGGTACTCGGGTACTCTGATGGGCTGGTGACAGGTACTTGGGTACTCTGATGGGCAAGTGACGGGTACTCGGGTACTCTGATGGTCTGGTGACAGGTACTCAAGTACTTTGATGGGTTGGTGACAGGTACTCGGATGGGTTGGTGACAGGTACTCAGATGGGTTGGTGACAGGTACTCAGATGGGATGGTGACAGGTACTGGGGTACTCAGATGGGATGGTGACAGTTACTCTGGTACACTGGTGGGCTGGTGACAGGCACTCTGATGGGCAGGTGACAGGTACTCGGGTACTCTGATGGGCAGTTGACAGGTACTCGGGTACTCTGATGGGCAGATGACAGGTACTCGGGTACTCTGATGGGCTGGTGACGGGTACTCTGATGGGCAGGTGACAGGTACTCGGGTACTCTGATGGGCAGGTGACAGGTACTCGGGTACTCTGATAGTCTGGTGACATAAACTCAGGTACTTTGATGGGTTGGTGACAGGTACTCTGGTACTTTGATGGGTTGGTGACAGGTACTCGGGTACTCAGATGGGTTGGTAACAGGTACTCAGGTACTCTGATGGGATGGTGACAGGTACTCGGGTACTCCGATGGGATGGTGACAGGTACTGGGATACTCAGATGGGATGGTGACAGGTACTCGGGTACTCAGATCGGCAGGTGACAGGTACTCGGGTACTTTGATGGACAGGTGACAGGTACTCGGGTACTTTGATGGACAGGTGAAAGGTACTTTGATGGGCTGTGACAGGTACTTTGATGGGGTGGTGACAGGTCCTGTTTATTAGGGTGGTGATCAGTGTGCTTGGTGTACACAGTAGGCGGTAACGAGCTGTTACCGCAATCTCCCTCTCACACACGATCGGTGTGTGATAGGGAGAACCGCGCTCGTTACCGTGGTTTGTTTACATCACATGACCGGCTGTGATTGACACAGCCGGTCATGTGGTAAAGAACTAATTCTATTGGCACTTTAGACTGATCAGAGCTGGGCTTTGTCCGAGGGACAAGCCTCAGCCCCAATCACTGCGCTGCGGGCTCCAGGGGTAGCACACAAGCGGCGTGCACGTGGAGTTCGGTAGTGACCGGCTGTGATTGGACACAGCTGGTCATGTGGTAAAGAGCCAATTTTATTGAGGGGGGGCTGTGTCCAGAGGGGCAAGATCGATCCGCGATCGCCACGCTGCGGGCCCTGGCAGCGAAAAGGGAAAGACATCACATGACGTCTTTCCGGATCGACGGAGGTTCCCTGTCGACGTAATTTTACAATGACTCAGTAGGGAAGTGGTTAATATATAAAAAATATATATTATTGTTCACCATGGTTAAAAATGAGCAACTCAAAAATAAACATTTTGATAAGTTCCATTTCACCATACTGAACACATTGGAAAACTCTTCAAAAACAGTATCGTCTACGAAAACAAAGATTATAGTTAATACACACATGTACAATATTAAGGGGTATTTTACTTTTTCTAAAGTTCACTCAACTCATTCAATTTGCATGACAATACAGCTGTTCACACTCACAAGCCATACAATTAATTTGTGTCAAAGGAGGAGGGGGGTTGCTCATTGCTCCTTAAACTATGAAACAGCATTCCTGATTTTTAAACTTTAACCATCAGTGAAAAATGCTTTTTTACATGTCACTAAAACATCTCACTTTACTTCTTTTATCAGTTTTATTAACTGCATTGATTTTGGCTCCAATGACCACATGATTAGCCACCCCAGAAGTGTTTAAATTAACGTTTTTTGGCTCACAGCTTTCTTACATTTAACTTTTTTTAGAATAAGCAATATAATATTTTATGTTTTTTTTCCATACTATCTGTTACTTATTACTGTCATTTGCATGAGTGTATACTCCTATCTGGTGATGCTGTATACACCTATCTATTGATGCTGTACTGTATATACCCTATCTGGTGATGCTGTATACTCCTATTTGGTGATGCTGTATATACCCTATCTGGTGATGCTGTATACTCCTATCTGGCGATGCTGTATACTCCTATCTGGTGATGCTGTATACTCCTATTTGGTGATGCTGTATATACCCTATCTGGCGATGCTGTATACTCCTATCTGGTGATGCTGTATACTCCTATCTGGTGATGCTGTATATACCCTATCTGGTGATGCTGTATACTCCTGTCTGATGATGCTCTTTATCAGTGGTTCTCAACTCTTGTTCTCGGGACCCACTACCAGGCCAGGTTTGCAAGATGGGGAAAAAAAGGAAGGAAAAGTGGGTGTGGCGCTGCTAGGGAATTAAAAAAAAATTGTGGTGTGGGGTGTGCAAAAAGTTGTTGAGTAAGTAAACAATCTGAGAAAGTGCAAAGTGCAAAAAATATATGTATCAATAACCCCAATAAATAATGTAGAGTGCAATATGCAGTAAATCAATTAATATACAGTATTATATAGCAGGGTGGAAAAGCATAAATAATAGATAAAAATGTATGTGCAGTAGGTCAATTAACATACGGTATAATAAGGCAGAGTAGAAAACAAATATTTAGATAAAAAAAAAATATATATATATATATATATCTAAGGTGCAAAGAAAATTGCAAGTGCAGATCCATTTCTGGTCAAACAGACACAAGCGGAGAATCTTTAGATGTTATTAACTTGTCCTCTCATCACCTCTCACCAGTTGAAAGAGATGTTCTTCAATTGGGTCTGAATTTTTGCCCACTTCAACGCACTGACAAATTTGAATTGGTGAAGGATCTTCACCTCTTCGCTAGAGACTTCACATTTAAATATTTGACAAGGAGAGGGACCAAGCTATGGCTCGAGATGAAGACATATACAAAAGTTAGAAGGTCCAAGATTTTAGGACACTTAGGATTTTGATACAGTTGTTGGATGAAAACGAACAGGTAGAGGGGATGCAAGACGCAGACCCCTCTCCCTCCTCGTCAGATGAGGGGGAAGATGAGTCACCTCCAGAAGAAATTAAGTTTAAGGCCAAATCGCGGAAATTTCCGAAATTGCAGACATGTCCTGCTATATGGGCCTTAATTAAACAAATGGTTAAAGAGGTTGGTAGACTCCCCATGCACGGCAGGTCTTTCTCTTCCAACCTTACAGAGCAGCAACAACAGGCCCTTAACCACCTTGTCCATGACGACCACATTGTGATCAAACCCTCGGACAAGGGGAGCAATGTGGTCATTATTAGTGTTGAGCGAACCCGGACTGTAACGTTCGGGTCCGTACCGAACTTTTGGGTGTCCGTGGCACGGACCCGGACCCGGACATTTCAAAAATCGTTCGGGTTCGGTCCGGGGTTCTGCTATTTTACTCCACGTGTTGAGAAGCTGCAGGGCAGCCAATCAACAAGCGTTTCACTGGTTTGCCCTTAGAAGCCATCACAGCCATGCCTACTAATGGCATGGCTGTGATTGGCCGGTGCATCATGTGACCCAGCCTCTTTATAAGCTGGAGTCACAGTGCTGCAGTCACATGCTCCTTGGGTTAGTGTAGGGAAAGGTAGCTGACGGCGTGAGGAACAGATTTTAGCCATTTTAAGACCTGATCCTGCATCCTGAGATAGATTACTTTACTACTGCTGTCTGTGCT
>BLSH010282563.1:782687-814028 GCA_018402905.1 Glandirana rugosa | reverse complement strand
TGTCTGTAGTCCATATGTCGGTCGTAGTGTCTGTCCTCATATGTCGGTCGTACATATGTTGGTCGTAGTGTCTGTCTTCATATGTCGGTCGTACACATGTCGACCTGTCTGTGATGCTGGCTGTATACATGCTGGCTGTTTACTCCTGTCTGTGATGCTGGCTGTATACTCCTGTCTGTGATGATGGCTGTATACATGCTGGCTGTATACTCCTTTCTGTGATGCTGGCTATATACATGCTGGCTGTATATTCCTGTCTGTGATGCTGGCTGTGTACTTCTGTCTGTGATGCTGGCTGTATACTCCTGTCTGTGATGCTAGCTGTACACATGCTGGCTGTATACTTCTGTCTGTGATGCTGGTTGTATACATGCTGGCTGTATACTCCTGTCTGTGATGCTGGCTGTATACCTGATGTCTGTATATTCCTGTCTGTGATGCTGGCTGTATACTCCTGTCTGTGATGCTGGCTGTATACTCCTGATCTGTGATGCTGGCTGTATACTCCTGTCTGTGATGCTGGTTATACACATGCTGGCTATATACCTCTGTCTGTGATGCTAGCTGTATACTCCTGTCTGTGATGCTGGCTGTATACTCCTGTCTGTGATGTTGGCTATATACATGCTGGCTGTATACTTCTGCCTGTGATGCTGGCTGTATACTCCAGTCTGTGATGCTGGCTGTATACTCCTGAAACCATGGGTGGAATACAGGGAACGGAGTGGGTGGATTATATAAGGGGTGGGGCTTATGAGAAGTGGGAAGGGTCAAAAAGGAAGGGTGGGGTATGGCACCCCCCCATCCTAAAACTTCACCAGCCACCACTGGTGATAATAATTATTTCCTAGATCTCAATCTGACCAAACAGTAGTAGTCTGGGCCAATCGGAACAGATATTGGGAGACCTGATCCATAACATATCGGCAAGAGCTTTAACCCCAGAGGAGGTAGGAGTCTTAAATAGGGGTTTCTACTTTTGTCCAAAAGATCATTTAAATAGATTTCTATTGGAACGCAACATTTGTTAAGGAGGTCCCTAGAGATGTTCAACAGTTTGTCTCTAATCTTGATTATCATGATCATTGGTCAAACAATCTCTCCCACAGGGAGAAGGCAGCCCTGAAAGAAATAAGTGTGAGGTGTGATATTGTATTGAAACCAGCAGACAAAGGTGGGTCTGTGGTGATAATGGATGTCACTGCCTATGAGAGAGAGATTATTCAGCAATTAAGAGATTAGACGGTATACAAAATGTTGCCTTCTGATCCAACTTGGAACATATGGAAACAATTGGAGGTAGTTGTAAAACAGGCATTGAGACTGATTACTCGGGAACTTTGTAACTTTTATTACCAGCTCATACTGGAATCCCAGTATTATATACAGTGCCCAAATCCATAAGGATAGTCATAATCCCCTCAGAAGTCCTAATGTCTCAGTGAGGGATTCCATCTTTATGCCAACTGCATAATTTCTGGACAAAATATTGTCACTCCTGGTATAAAAAAACAACTTCTTATACTAAAGACACTAACCAATTTTTACAGAAACTCAAATCTTTACTCTTGTGTCAAGATGTTGATATCTTAGTAACATGGGATGTCAACAGCTTATACGCGTCGATACTTCAGAAAGCGGGGATTGAGGCGGCTATAGAATTGATTTGGTGGCGTGGGATTGTTTTTCAGGGCTTGGGCTTGGCCCGTTATTTCCAGTGAAGGGAACTCTTAAGGTGTCAGCATACCAAAACAATTTGGACAATTTCTTGCTTCCAACTTTGTGGGAAAAGTTTGGGGATGGTCCCTTCCAGTTCCAACATGACGGTGCAGCAGTGCACAAAGCAAGGTCCATAAAGACATGGATTAGCGAGTTTGGGGTGGAGGAACTTGACTGACCTGCACAGAGTCCTGACCTCAATCCGACAGAACAACTTTGGGATGAATTTGAGCGGAGATCACGAGCCAGACCTTCTTCTCCACATCAGTGTCTGACCTCACAAAGGTGCTTCTGGAAGAATGGTCAAACATTCCCAGGCAGGTGTCCCAATACTTTATATACCAAATCTGGTAGTCCATGAAAAAACTTAAATAGTCCAATGTGCCAGAAAAATATATCCTCTTGCAAAGTGTCAGTGCTCACAAAGTAGTTGAATAATGTTCTTTCTTCTGTATATAATAAAGTGCCACACTCTCCACCTGCATTTAAAGTGGTTGTAAAGGATTTTTTTTTAAATAACAAACATGTCATACTTACCTATCGCCGAACAGAGCTATAGACTAACTCAAACACTGATGCACAAAAGTCTAAACACTCAAATCTGCACTTAGTATGCTTTCATCATCTCTTAAACACAATATGAATAATATTAAAAAGAGTGGCAGCTGCCTTATATAAACACAATTATTTGAAATAGCACCATGAAATCAGTGAGTCAAAAGACCCCAGAATAAATGGTCCCAGCAGCGCTCATATATGACTTATGAATGTACAAAGTCTTTCTATTGATTATGTGTAGTGCTCCCAATGGAACCAGCAATAGTCCATTAAATACTTCTGTACTAGGGAACAGGATCACGTCACAGCCTTTATCCTTCACCACACCACGTGAATAAACCGGGAGGAGCATTCATAAGTCATATATGAGCGCTGCTGGGACCATTTATTCTGGGGTCTTTTGACTCACTGATTTCATGGTGCTATTTTAAATAATGTCATACTTACCTGCTCTGTGTAATGGTTTTGCACAGAGCAGCCCCAATCCTCTTCTCCTTCCCTTGTCCACCGCTCCTCCTTTCTTGCTGATGCCCCAATATAAAACTGATTCCTATGGGGGCACTCATGTGGGCTCGTTCCTGAGCCCTGCTGCTGCATCCATTGACACAGACAGAGGGACTTGGCTCCATCCCCTGCTCCCTCCTTGCTGTATTTGATTGACAGGAGCAGGAGCCAATGGCTCTCACTGCTATCAATCTGGCAAGGGAGGAGGTACAAAGCCGGGAGAGCCACAGATCTCATGCACAGCGCGGGATTGCGAAAATTTGTGTTGTGGGAGGTTGCTATAAATAGATTAGCAGAGAGCTTGTCTTGTCACAGCACAGCTCTGAAACTATCTTTGTTCTTCTGCCCATGTGGAGTGGGGGGGGGGTGCCTTTCCTCCAATCAGCTGCCTCCCAGCGTAAGCCAAGACTACACTCCCAGTGCTGAATGCGGAAGTGAAAAATGCTAACCCGATGTAAGAATTCTAAAGAATATAGCAAGTGGAAGACAGCAGATATGCATGTAAAACGTATGTAGGGAGATTTGTTTCATTTCTGTGTATCATTTAAGGCTGTTCACTTCACTGAGTATATGGGAGGGTTTACATCCACTTTAATGTATAGAACGCATTAAGGTATAAAAAACCTTGAGGCTTTAGAACCAATTCCTGCCTGCCGTACATTTATAAAATGTCCTCGGACAGGAAGGGTGAGCAATGCAGAAATGATCGAGATATCATTCTTTAGCCACAGAGATTCTGCACAAGATAAAAGAAATCTGGGTGGCTAACAAGCCACTGAATTTCTTTTTCAGGCAGTGGAAGGGTGTACCACCCCCCCCCCCCTCCCACTGCCGCTTTTACCAGACTCTCCTGTGTGATCGGGGAACCCAGTAAGGATGGAACTTGTGGCACCCATCTCTAGGCACACAGTGAGAGGAATGGATGTTGTTCCTCTCACTGTGTGACATCAGAAACAGGAAACGACAAGGATTTTGACACTTCCTGTTTCAGTTCCTTGTTTACCTGACCATTACCGGCCAGTGAAGCAACGATCAGACTGTTTGACTGCATTGGAGGCATTGGTGACATTTTGGGGCCAATAGACCCTAGATCTCTCCATAAAGAGGGCCTGTCATGGCCCATGCTATTATAAGGGATGTTGTTTATCCCTTGTATTAGCAGTAAAGTTAATTTAAATAAAAAGTTAAAGGTACGGTGTTGAAAAAAAAAATAATAAAAAAAAGAATAAAATGAAAAAAATTGAAAGCGCCCCCGTTCCCCCATGCTCACTTGCAAATGAAAACGCACGTCCCGCATGCATATGTAAACGCCAAACGCACCACACATGGGAGGTAGCGGTGCGAATGTCAAAGTGAGAGTAATAATTTTAGCACCAAACCTCCTGTGTAACTCTAAACTGGTAACTTGTAAAGGCTTTTACAGTGTTGCCTCCTGCTCCATGGGTGGACGCAATTTTAAAGTGCGACATGTTTCATATCTATTTACTCAGCGTAACATTATCTTTTATATTTTACCAAAGAATTGGGTATTATATTGTGTCTTTGTGCATTAAAATTCATTAAAGTGTACGTTTCCCAAATAAATTGTGTTTGAAAAACCGCTGCACAAATATCGTGTGGTATAAAAATATGCAACACCCACCATTTTATTCTCTAGGGCCTCTGTAAGAAAAGAAAAAAAATGTTTGTGGGTTCTAAGTTGTTTTCTAGCAAAAAAATGTTTTAGGAGAAGAATGCCAGAATTGGCCCAGACTGGAAATTGACAATTTGCCATTAAGTCCAATCAATAATAAAGACAGCCCTGAATGTGAAAGAGCACTCCAGAGGGTGAGAACTGTGACATAAAATATGCAATTATATCACATATATCATGCACCTGACTCTCAACCACGGTTCTCTTGTCTGCCACAACCATGTGGGCCTCTAGGGAGTGACACTGACCTCCTGGGCCGGTCTCCCTCTTTGGCCTCACCACGGAATATCATGCCAGTGCTTAGTGGTAGCTGTTTGTAAAAACCTGGTGGAAGAAGACAGTAAACAGAATCTGTTATGAGATGTGCGTAGCCAAGCTCTGTTTTCTACTTCCATATTGGGTCTGGTGCGAGCCTCCAGGGAGGGACTGTGACAAAGGCAAGAACTTACTCTGCTCGAGTAATTTTCCCGCTTCAGTGTGTCACCTCTCGTGTCACATAATAGAGATGCCGACATCCAGTATAGGATGCCAGCATTAAGGGAGGGCCAGTAGTCTAGGCAACCCATCGGAGGAAGAATAAAGATGCACAATGTCTGTATTCTTCTTCATTGGTGCTTTGCTTGTTTACCACCCTCCAATTAGCCCGCAGGGATCTTGGTCTCCCTCTCACAGTACGTTTGCGAGAATGATCTTCCCTGCCCACTGCCCAGAATTAGTGAAATGTTTTTGTTTGTCTTTTTAATTTTATATTCATTTTATATTTTACTTAGATGTCTCCAAAAAAATAAAAGGGAGGATCATACAAAATCAGAGAGAAATATAAGAAGTCTTTGGAACTTGATGTTCAGAAATGTTCTAAAATTTCAGGTACAGTATGTTCAGTACTCATGCACAGAGCTCCAATGATTTTATGCCAGGGCCCAGTAGAAAGTTCAGTAGAAACTAGTTCAGAGACGGGTAACAAAAACAGGGAAGGGTTTGGGGTTAAAACATATTGAGAGCGACTTTAGGAACTTAATATGTACAGTCTGGAGGAAAGAAGGGAAAGGGGAGACCTGATTGAAACCTTTAAATAAATCAAAAGGCTGAATAAGGTTCAGGAAGGTGGTCTTTTCAATATAAAATCAAAATCAAGAACACAGGGATATGACCTCAAACTAACTGGAGGAAAGTTTACAACTAACCTTAGAAAGTATTATTTTAGTGAAAAGGTGGTTAATGATTGGAATAAACTACCAACAGAGGTAGTGAGACAGTCAACAGTAAACGGCTTCAAACATGCTTGGGATGAATATAAATCTATAGTCAGACAACAAGGTTAATGAAAAAAAAAGGCAACAATTTTAGAACAAGTAACAACAGAAAATTATTTAGTGGAATGTGTTGATGAAACATCAAAATTATCCACTGAGAATTGGGGCACACTGGATTACCAAAAAACAAGTTATTATGGATGTTTTAGAGTGTCAAACTGAAGAAAAAGATATATAATTTAATTATTGCTATCTTTTTCAAATATCATTCACAGCAGGATATTGCAGATCCAGTATTAAAAAAGGCTATAAAATGTAAACATGGAACATGTCGCAAATGGCTGACTTACTGCAATGAAAAAAAACTATGTTCTGCTATTTGGCTTTTTCAAAGTCACAAGAAACAAATTCTTTAATTGAGGCAGGGTTCACACCTCAGCACGGAGCGACTCACAGCAGGGGTCTGATGAGTCCCCATTTATCGTTTCAGGTCCGATTTCAGCCCAAATTTTTAGCTGTATTGTACAATGTATGTGCTGAAGCCTTTTTTTTTTTTAATCCAGCAGTGCTGGTGTTGATGATCTTCTTTTGTATAAGCAAATGTCTGTAAGGCAAGAACAAGTCAGAAACAGGCAACAAGTACTCCAGCAGGTTGCAGATGTAGTAAAAGTTAGAAGAAAGCAAGGTTTTAGTTATAGGGGAGATAAAAATAAGACTGCATACAATTTAGGGGGCCTTAATGAAAGACCATGGACACTTTTAAGAGCTCATTCTTCTTGTCAGCAAGTTTGACATTTATCTGAAAGATCATATAAACAAATGTTTTGAAAACAGCAAGAAATTGCAGTCTCCTGGAAGGAAAGGAAGAGGATCTTTGATAACCTTGCTCTCAAAAGCAACTGTTAACAAAGTAATACAAGCTATTCATAGCAAAAAAAAAAATATAGTGTTAGATTTGAATGACCAAGTACTTTCAGGGAAGCCAGGCTTCCCCCTTCCCCCTCCATTGATATGTAAATAAAGCAGTTGGACGGTTAGAGAGGAAGTTCTCTGCAGGAAGTTGGTATGTACAGGAAGTTGGTGGGAGGGGTTTGTGGGTTTTGAAACAGGCATGTGAAGACAAATGGAGTGTTGTTCGGAAGGACGATGAGGCAAGATGTGTGTTGGAAGCTGGGGAACTATGGAGTCATTTTGAGATGGACTGAGCAATTGAGAAGGACATTACATCTTAAACCCTAAGTTGAGTATCCTAATGCGTACATATTGTAAATGATTATATTTTGCTAGAAAGGATGATTGGCATTGTGCATGTTATAGACATATTTTGTAAGCTATGAGTTGTGTTGTATTGTGTATCCTACAGTTGTATGTGCAGATTTTCTGTTTAGTAAAGCATTGATACACTACAGTAGTCTAAGCTTCCCTGGTTTTACCCGCAAGTAACCTTGCTAGATAGACACAAGCAAAACATATGCTTATCCAGGAAAATATCTCCAAAGAAGTAAGGAAAGCCAGGATGTTTTCAGTTCAGATTGATACAACTCAAGACATCACTTCCAAAGATCAATGCTCCATAATTGTTTGCTATGTGGTTGATTGCATCAATGAAAAGCTTCTTGCAGTTGTTGAATGTGAATCTACAACAAGACAAAACCTTTTTAAATTGCTAATCATACAAAGTTAATATTACATATTGCATTGGCAATTTAATGAACGGAGCAGCAAATATGTAAGGCCAATACAATGGTTTCTCTTCCTGGCTGTCAACTGAATCACTAGGGGAAATTCACATCAGATGCTGTGCACACATTTTGAATTTAGTACTTGCAGATACAATAAAGGTAGTAGTTGAAAGTGCATCACTGTTGAGTTTGTTGAATGACATTGCTATATTTATTCATGATTCTTATCAGCACATGAATACCTGGGAACAAGTTAGCTAGGACCCTCACCATCAAAGAATTTTAGTAATTGGGGAAACACGCCCGTGGTCAAAAGGTGCTGCTTTAAGAAAAGTGTTTGGAGAATTTTCAAATCCTGATTCTGCTTTGTTTCTTAGTCTACTGTACACTTTGAGCAGAATTGAAGACAGCGTGTCATCGAAACCTGTGGTGTGTGTGTGTGGGATCAAAATCTTATGCAGAATCCTTGCTTAAATATGAAACCATTCTCACAACTCAAATTTTTCTGAGAATAATTGAATTGACAACACCCATGTCCAAATATCTGCAAACAACTCAGATGGATATCTCAAAAGCTATTCAAATGGTACAGGGAACTTATGAAAAACGTAAAACAATTACAAGAGATTTTAACTCCATTCAAATTACTGCTGATAAGTTTGGCCATTTCCTGATTGGCAGGGAGGAGATTAAGTGTGAAAATAGTGAATATTCTTTCGCTATCGTCACACAACTGGATGAGATCGGGCGCAGTGCTCTGCGCCTGAGCTTACCATTTTTTGAAGCCTAATAGAGGCTTCTCCCCATTGGAATCCACAGTCCGGTGCCCTGCATGTTGATCAGGGGGCCGGGCGCATGGATGGGGGGGCCGCGCCGTGCGCCCCTAATGGACGGGCCGCCACTGCTACAGTGCTATAATTTGTTAACTGATGCCTATAATGTCATTGGTTTAGCCTACAAATTTTTTATTACACTATCTTTCACTCAAGTCGCCTTTGAAAGACGTTTCTCCACATGGAAGTTTATTAATCACTTGCCGAATGCTTAACGACTATAAGCGGCGACAGTGTGGCTCTGTCCCATGAATCGCCGCTTATAGTCATCACTCATAGGCACGACGCTCGCTTCCTGGTCGGGGCTGCGGGTCGGACGGACTCGATGTCCGCCGGTGACCCACAATCGCCTGTGACAGAACCAGAACGGGGAACTGCCGATGTAAACACGGCGCTTCCCCATTCTGACAGGCGGCATGTCAGAGATCTACTGATCCCTGTACTCGGGATCAGTTAGATCTCCGGTGCCCCTGGCAGCCCTGCCCTCACACAGTTAGAACACACAGGGAACACAGTTAACCCCTTCACTGCCCCCTGCAGGTTTACCCCTTCCCTGCCAATGACATTTATAGAGTAATCAGTGGATATTTAAATTTCTGATCGCTGTATAAATATCATTGGTGCCAAAAAAGTGTCAAAAATGTCCGACATGTCCGCCCAAATATCACAGTCCCAATAAAAATCTCAGATTGCCACCATTACTAGTAAAAAAAAAAAATAGTAAAAACGCCACAAATTAATTCCCATGGTTTGTAAACACGGCAACTTTTGCACAAACCAATTAATAAACGCAGATTGCGATTTTTTTTTCTACCAAAAATATGAGGAAGAATACAAATCTGCCAAAACCGATGAATAAATTATTTTTTTAATATATTTTTTTGGATATGTATATTAGCAATAAGTAAGAAATATTTTTTTTTTTTTGCAAAATTGTCGCTCTTTTTATATTTATAGTGGTGATCAGAAATGATGCAGAGGTGATCAAATATCACCAAAAAAATCTCTATTTGTGGGAAAAAGGAAGCAAATTTTGTTTGGGCACAACGTCGCTCGACCGCGCAATTGTCAGTTAAAGCGACACAGTGCCGAATCGCAAAAAGTGCTCTGGTCCCAAGGTGGGAAATCCTTCCGGGGCTGAAGTGGTTAAGACCCATCTAAGAAGTTTTTTTTATCTCAGGAGCATTTGAGCTCTTTGATGCTGGTTGCACTCAAAAATGATACACTGATGAACCTTGATTCTGATGGTAGCATTGACAGAGTTGCAGAAAGCAGTGAACTTCTATGAAACTTGCTGAATCCCTAGTACAGTTATTTTTTCCTATAATTTTCAATATAAAAAAAGTATGCCAAAAAATGTAATATATTTTGCTATTTGCTATTGTTTTGAATCATCCATTAAATATGTAGCACTTTAAATATTGCATTCATTCTTTCATTTATTTTCATATATTTACATAATTGCAAATGACTGATACATTACAGTGATCAAAGCAGTCTAAATATAACTAAAAGTCATTAAGAAACCGGTAGTTGATTACAATTATTTGTAATTTGGTTTAAAAAGAAAAGGGCTGCTTGGCCTAAAATGCTGGGGCCTGTTTTTGTCCCAGTCTGTGCCTGGCCATAAGTATAATGTACATCATAGAGTATACAGTGCAGGGGCCAAGAGTATAATGTACAAGGATTCTAGGCTGCAGCATTAATTTTTTTCCACTTAATTTAGCATGGCAATAACTGCTACACTTACAGGTTAGATTTTTTACATACTTTACTTAGGTGATCTATTCACCTACATACTCTTAGCAGCTAAACGTATTAGCACTTGATAGATACTATAAGTTGCAGTTGAAGCTAATACCAGTATTCCTAACTCCATGAGCCAAAATCTGCTAAAAAGCTACACAATTTTAATGACATAGATCCTCAGTCAGACCCAGTCAGCAGCTCATGGCAACAGGCAG
The DNA here is from genome assembly GCA_018402905.1 of Glandirana rugosa. NCBI lineage: Eukaryota > Metazoa > Chordata > Amphibia > Anura > Ranidae > Glandirana > Glandirana rugosa. The sequence goes on along the minus strand of BLSH010282563.1, from coordinate 803,822 downwards.
AAAATGCACTTTAGACTGCCCAGTTCTTGTGTTGTGAAGTCTTTGCCTGCACAGAAAAGACACTGCGCAACAATTCCCAGCTCTATAGCGCATATGATATATACAGTATGTGGCCCTATTTTATACCTTTTTCAGGCTATAGGTGTGTTGTGGTGCCACCTGTATGGTATAAAGAAGCCTTCACTATATCTGGGAGAACTCAATTGGGTTTTGTTGATAACAAGTGCAGTCCTGACTGAAAATAATCGTCAATTTGAAAGGCCATATATTGAATAGTAGAAATAAATAATTATAAACCTTTTAATATTTATATATTCTCCAAACAGGAACATTAATATATAGTTCACCTCATTGTGCGTCTACCTGATAATGATGATGATTTACTTGCAGTCTGTGCCCCGTGAATAGAGATTAATTCTCTCCTGTTTTTCTGTCCATGTGCTTTCCTCAAGGGATTACCCAATAATCCCTGGCAATAGGCAGGTCTCACTTCATGACCTGATCACAAATGGCAGAGGGCACCGTGGCCATATTTGAAAATAACAAGCAAGCACACTGCATTACAAGTCGGAAAATACACTTTTGGACATTTGGCTCCAGTGGTCAACCATGGTGCACAGGGGGATTTTAAATACTTCCCTGGTGAAGGCAAATTACAAGGCATTGTCACAATGGTACCTTGTACCCACACATTTGGCAAAAATCTATCCCCTCTCTGTTTCAGGGGCTGCGGCCAGGAAGGAAGCATGCTCCACATTTGGTGGACATGCCCAAAAGTAAAACAGTACTGAACAAGAATATTCAATTTGATATATTCAGTGACTGGATTGAATATTCCTAAAAATGTTAAGATGGCACTGTTTTCTGACCTATCGAGTGAGTTACCTAAAAATCTTAGGACTCTCACCTTGTTTTATCTTTCTAGCAGCTAAGATTACCATAGCGAGAGCATGGAAAACTCCTGTGATAAATCTAGCAAAAGTGAACAACAAAATTTCCTGGATCAAGATCAATGAAAAATTGGCTAGTATCCTTCGTGACCAACAACATTGCTTGGAAAAGGTCTGGAACCCCTGGATCAGATACCTTCAATCCCCATAGAGGGGTGAAGGGGGGGGGGGCGGTGGTCTGGAGCGTGGGGATCAGTGGTAAATCTTCTTTCTTCTTCTCTTTCTTATCCTTTTGTTTCAGTTAACTTCTACTATGAGTTACAATTGTGACCTGATTCTTTTTTTTTCTGTACGTCTAAGAAAGGGCTTTAAGGTCGCTTCTAACCTGGCCTGTATTTGGAAATGTTGTGTTCTTTGGATTGACATAAGCAAATTTTATCCATCCATGCAGAATTTACTTTGCAGGACTTCCTTCTTTCCTGCTTAGGGACCAGACATGAATATTTTTTTAAATTACCATATATGTTGATATTTAACATACTATGCCTATAACGTACAGATTATCTTGCGTTTTATATGTCTTCTTCTAGGCCCCTTGGGCGAACATGGCTGTAGACAGTAGTTATGATATGGTATATTCCTATCGCAACTAGAATGTGTTCATTTTGATAATTTTCACTGTAGCACCATGGTTTAATATATCCGGTTCCCGACCGCGCACTGCCTATTTACGGCAACAGTGTGGATGTGTCCCGCGAATTGCCATAAATAGGCAGCGATCGCGGGCACAGCTAGTGGGCGTGCACACGCCCCCAGCTTGGTCGCGGCGGTCCCATTCGCTACAGGACCGTTCAATCTACAGGAGTAGACCAATGTATTTTGATATATTCCTGTTGCTCGGTCCAGTGAATGAGATGCCTTCCCCTGTCTGTGAAATGTAAACACAGGCAGGGGAAGTGATGTCTTCTCCTCTCTCTGCTTTCTTTTCCGTTGCAGAGAGGAGAGAGAGACATCAAAAACGCGAGTTGCACAACAGTGCACTGACACCAGGACAGTTAGGCTCACTTTTAACCCTTTGATCGCCCCCTGATCGCCCCAAGTTAACCCCTTCACTCCCTGTCACCCCCTGTCACTGTGTCACTGAGTGCAGCAATCAGATCGTTCACTGATCGCTGTACTTGTGACCCTTGTGACACTAATCAGTGTTAGGGTAGGTAGTATTAGGCCTAGGTAAGTGTAAATACCCCCCTTGCCCCCCCCAATAAAGTTTTTAACCTCTTCCTTGCCCCCTGTTACCTGTTATCACTGTAGAAGTGTCACGGGTGATGCTAGCTAGATAGTTCGTTTTATTTCTCCCCATCAGATTGCCCGCCGTATACTATTTTATATACCTTTTATAGGTTTTAATCCCCGATCGCCTGGCGGTGACCCCAGTTAGGTTTTAGTGTGCGTTAGGGTCAGTGTAAACACCAGGCAGAGCCAGTTAGTTAGGTACTCTGACACGCACACACAAACATTAGATAGGTGTTAGATACTATTGCAGTATCTGATCAGATCAATATCTGCAATCTGATCAGATATATATTGGCGTCCCCACTAGATTAGTGTTCTAAAAAAACGCAGCGTTAGCGGGATCAGCCCAGATACCTGCTAGCACCTGTGTTTAGCCTCTCTGCCCAGCCCACCCAAGTGCAGGATCAATAGATCGCTGTCACTTACAAAACACAGAACACATATCTGCAGCGTTCGCAGAGATCACGCCCGAACCCTGCGAAATCGACAGTGATTTTGGTACCGTTTGAAACAGGCTCTGACAACCAGGTGCACTTTTTTGCCTGTGAATCACACTTGTGTACCTATAAATTTAGAAGCCATGTCAAATCCGAGGTACACTAGGGAAGAGGCCTACACGTTGTTGAGTATGACAGATGAGAGCGATGGGGAAGCCTCACTGTCAGATTCAGACTCATCAAACGAGCTCGTAGACCACAGCGGTTCCATGACAGATAGCTCTGACGATGCAATGGTCCCTGCTAAGGTCAGGCGTACCAGATCCCCTTTAGCTATCACTGAGGTGCATGAACTGCAGGGCTCTCGTATGGAGCAGAGAGCCAGTACTAGCACCGCTACTCTTTCTGGTTACCTGGCAAGCACCAGCGGCCTAGTACATCCTGGTTATAGACAAACTAGCACTGCAGTATCACGTGGTGATGTGGCGAGTCCCATAAGTGCAGTTCAAGCTGGTGTAGCTAGCACAAGTTATGTCCCGCAGCCATGAAGACAAAGACAGGCCCACAGAGTCCAAAGTGCCCTTCCGGACGTGCTTGCAAACCCTGATTGGCAACCCACCACTGATGCAGCGCCCGTACTTCCCCCATTCACTGCCCAACCCGTAGTTCAGGTGAAAACAGTTGACTTTAGGGCCATTGATTTTTTTTTCGCTGTATTTCACCGAAGATCTCCATAGATCTATTGTGGACCAAAGCAATTTATATGCTGGTCAATACATCGCCCCTAATCCCCATTTGTCACTTGCCAGAGATTGGAAACCAATTACAGTTTCCGAATTTAAGACCTTTCTGGGCCTTACCCTCATCATGGGCATACTTAAAGAACCTGAATTGCGGTTATATTGGTCCACTGACTCAATTCATCATATGTATGTCTTCTCTGCTTCCATGGCCAGGACACGATACGAGCAGATCCTGAGGTTCATGCACTTCAGTGACAATGAACTCGGTCGTCCATATGGGGACCCTGAATTTGACCGGCTTTCAAACAGTACGTCCCCAGCAAGCGTTCCAGATACGAGGTCAAGATGTATAAGCTTTGTGACAGGGCCATAGGCTATACATGTAGTTTTATGGTTTATGAGGGCAAAGATAGTCAGGTAGAGCCGGAAGGATGCCCAGACTACATGGGGAGTGCTGGCAAAATTGTGTGGAGCTTGGTGTCACCCTTATCCGGAAAGTGTTACCATCTGTATGTGGACAATTACTACACAAGCATGCCACTTTTTAGTCACTTACTTGATCACCAAATTGGCACATGTGGCACTGCTTCCCCCAACGGCTTGTAGAATCCCGACTTAGTCAGGGGGAGAGAGCCTGCTTGAGTTGTAGTAATTTGCTCACGATGAAGTGGAGGGATACAAAGGATGTTTTCATTCTTTCCTCCATTCATGCAGACACGGCTATCCAAATTAAAACGGCGACTGGTGTTGTGGAGAAACCCCTCTGTGTCCACCAATATAACCAAAATATGGCCTATGACCTATGACCTCAACGACCAGTTATTGGCGCCGTACTTAAAGCGTTAGTAAACCCATGCATTTAACAGGTTAAAAACCAGTCACATTTCTGGCACGTGCCGGAAATGTAACACTCCCATTGGTTGTGCTCTAAACCAAACCGTCAAACCATCCAATGGCTGGTGTCATAGATGATCACATGTGCAGCATCATGGCAGTTTTAGATTAAACAGAGGCAAAGATGGCAGCTTCCTTGGCTGAAAATGATAGGAGGGTTTACTACCACTATAATTGCCCGTAAGTCCACACCCTGGTACAAAAAAGTGTCTGTTTACTTATTTCAATTGGCTTTGCTGAACACTTTTGTGCTATAAAAAGTGTCAGGACAGACTGGACCTCTCCTGCTATTCCAGGAAGAGATCATCAGAGCCCTTCTGTATTCAAATGGTTCTGCACCCCAAGTTCCCAATCCAAATGCAGTGAGCCAGCTGCATGGACGGCATTTTCCACATGTCGTCCCTGGTACCCCTATCCAACGATACCCCCAAAAAAGATGTTGTGTCTGTCGAAGACACGGATACAGGCGTGACAGCCGATATTATTGCCCCACCTGTTTTGACAAGCCTGTTTTCTGCATCGGTCACTGTTTCAAGCGCTACCACACACTAGTTGAGTATTAGCGTAGGGAACAGCACTACACAGAAATAGGACACATGTTCACAGGGTCTCCAAAGATGTCACCGCATTTTTGGAGACCCTAACCTTTACTGTTCACTGTTATAAAAAAAAAGCGTACCAAAAATTTTTAAAAAAAAATAGAAATAAACAAAAAAAATTTTGAAAAATAAAAACCAAAAACAATTGTACGTTTCTTGTTTTTCTATCTCTATTTTCTCCCTATTCTCTTTCTATTGCTCTCTCTATTGTTGTTTATGCATATCTGTAATTTTTTGTTGCGGTTTATTATAGTGTTTTTTTTATGCAATGTTTTTATGTAACGTTTAATTATTTTTTTATTCTTAGAAGGAATATTATTTTTTTATATGTTACTGTTTTTATTAATCTTTATTTGATTTTCAGGTACGCCAGCTGCAGCGCTGATTTATTTAGGGTGACAGCAATAACGTTTTCTCCCACCATATATAAAGCAGCGACTCCAGCGCTGTTGGAGGTGATTTCCCCACCACAGTCAAAAACCGGATCATAGTGGCAGTGGGTGGAAATTGGGGCGGATTGCCCCTATGCTCCGGTATATTTTTTTAAAAAAGTGGCTATGCATACCCACCGATTGATTCTTTTTTTTCATTTAACCCACAAGCTGCATGAAAAAAAAGAACATTACAATATATGCCCAACAAGGACCAGCGACATACTAGTATGTTGCTGGTCTTCTCAGGCTTACCTGTCCCACCGGTGAACGCGAGAATGCCAGCTTACCATAGAGCTGATTGAAGACTAGAATGGCTCAAATCATCTCCATGGCCTAAGAAACCGGAGGCTACGAGCATTTTGTGACTTCGGTTTCGCCACATATAAACAGTGCAATTGGGAAATTGGGGAAGCATCTTATCACACCGATTTTGGTGTGGTCAGATGCTTTAAGGGCTGGGGAAAGATTTAGAGTTCAGTAGATCCCAAATTTTAAAAATATGCGACAATACCTATTTTTATCATAGGGGATATTTAAAATCCCTGTGATAAAAATAAAAATGATAAAAAAAATAAAAATGAAAGGGACAGTGTAAAAATAAAATAAAAAGCAAAATTAATAATTAAAAACCCCCGCCCCCCGTGCACGCGCGCAAAGGTGGACGCAAGCGTCAATCTCGAGGCGTATGTAAACAACAATTTCACCATGCATGTGAGGTATCACCGTGAATGTCAGATTGAGGGCAGTAATTCTAGCAGTAGATCTCCTCTGCAGATCTAAAGTGGTAACCTGTAAAGGCTTTTAAAGGCTTTTAAAAATGTATGTAGTTTGCGCGTGTGCGTCATTTTTAAAGCATGTCATGTTTGGTGTCTATGCACTCGGCATGAGATCAACTTTTATATTTCACCAAAAATTTGGGCAAAATAGTATGTTTTTGTGCATTAAAATTTAAAAAAGTGTTTTTTCCCCCAAAAATTGCGTTTGAAAAAGCGCTGTGCAAATACTTTGTGAAAAAAAAATGTAACACCCACTATTTAAATCTGTAGGGCCTCTACTTTAAAAAATATATAATGTTTGGGGGTTCAAAGTAATTTTCTAACAAAAAAAAAGTATTTTTTCATGTAAGCAAAAAGTGTCAGAAAAGACTTGGTGGGGTTCAAGTGGTTAGAAGAGTGGGTGATGTTGGGCATAAAATGCCAGGACAGTTCAAACCCCCCCCCAAATGACACAATTTTGGAAAGTAGACACCCCAAGCTATTTTCTGAGAGGCATGTTGAGTCCATGGAATATTTTATTTGTTTGTCACAGATGATTGAAATAGGACAAAAAAAAAAAAATTACACAAAGTTGTCACTGAAACTATATATTGCTCACCCATGCCATGGATATGTTTGGAATTACACACCCAAATACATTCTGCTGTTTCTGCTGAGTACGGGGATACCCCATGTGCGAGACCTTTTGTGAGTCTATCCGCGTACAGGACCCCGAACACCGCCTTCAGGATTTCTAAGGGCGAAAATTTATGCCTTCACTCCTCACTACCTATCCAGGTATCGGAGGCCATGAAATGCCCAGATAGCAAAAAAAAAAAAAAAATAACCCCATTTTGGAAAGTAGATACCCCAAGCTATCTGCTGAGAGGCGTGTTGAGTCCATGGAATATTTTATATTTTGCCACAAGTTCAAGGGATATAACAATTTGTTTTTTTTTTGTTTTTTTTACACAAAGTTGAAAGTTGTCACTGAAATGATATATTGCTCACACATGCCATGGGTATACGTGGAATTACACCCCAAAATACATTCTGCTGCTTCTCATGAGCACAGGGATACCCCATGTGTGAGACTTTTTGACAGCCTATCCGCGTACAGAACCCCAAAAACCAATTACCGCCTTCAGGCTTTCTAAGGGCATAGAATGGTGATTTTACTCCTCATTCCCTATCACAGTTTCGTAGACCATGGAATGCCCATATAGCACAACCCCCCCACCCCAATAACCCCATTTTGGAAAGTAGACACTCCAAGCTATTTGCTGAGATGCATGTTGAGTATTTTGCAGATCTCGCTTTTTGTCACAAAGTTTTGAAATTTGAAAAAAAAAAATGTTTTTGGAGGCTCTGAAGTGTCAAGGTAGCACAAAGCCCTCCCAAATGACCCATTTTGGAAAGTAGACACCCCAAGGTATTTGAAAACAAAAGCGCTAAAGGTAAATACTAGAAAAGTGAAAGAACATTCATAAGTGATAATAAGTGAAATAACCCAAAAAAGTCCTCATTCATAGTCCATATTAGTAAAATCAAAAAATATATATTGATATTAAGACGTGTAACAAGTGTCCAACAATAGAGCTGGGAAATCAACTATAATCTAGCATAAGAAGAGTCCCAACATTCGGTGTGTACAATCCAATACGATGAGATGTCATATGAAATCAAAAAAGAAATCTTCAAAATTCAGAATTAAAATGTACTCCGAACTGCAAAAACATTCAAATAGATGGATGGCCCCTTATCAGATCCGTTGGACTCTCTCAGCCGTACGGCTAGGGAGTCAATCGCGCTTGTGTGGTTTTTCCCTCCACAAGGGTCTCTCGCACTCTCCGCTAATTGTTCAGGATAGGTATCGTCGCCTTCCAGAAGCCGGGTTAGTGGTGTGAAGGGACCCAATCTCCTCCGTCAACACACTCCGGTGTGTCTAATTCATGGAAGCTCCCAGGACAGACATGTGGAGAAAGAAAAGGACGCTCCACTTGGTGTAGTAAAATAACCACTTTTTATTTGTGGGTATAAATTAAAATAAATCCAGAATTACAATAAAAATCCAAACAAGTTAAAAAGCACTGCGATGGGTGCACAGTCCTCATCCGATGTGTTTCATCTGCGTAGACGTCGTCTGGGCTGTTGGTGCGCGTATATATAGACATCTTAATAATCCCCATGAATTAGCACTTTGTGGCCAAACCGGAAGCGACTCCGGATGACTTTCCCCCTCGTGGGGCCGCATGTCTGCCCCTTCAGGGGCTATCATTAGAGCCCAAAAAGCGGGAAGGAGCGCCATTAGTAAATGTTATATGAGTGGATTTTCCCCTTAATACTCTCCCTGGCATAATAAACCATATATTCCCGGTTATTCGGCCTAGAGCTGAAAAGCCTCGGACAGCCGACAATGTCGGACCAATCCGATCGGGCGGAGAGACACGCACGTCACACTTCCCCTAAGCTGTCCCATACAATCCAAGACGTCACGTCTGGATGGGGGGGGAAGCCACACATGTCATCTGCACGCTCCATCCATGGAGGCCCCCAGCACATGACCCAACTGTCATCACTAAACATCCGCCCCACAGAATCAATCAAAAGTCTTCCTGCGCTCCAAAGGGCACAGGGGCGTGCACACAAAGCCAGCCCAGAGACGAATCGCCTTCAGCTAGACGGAAAAGTGTACGCACTAATTGTATCCCCAAATAAAAGAACAACACTCAAGGCAGGGTGAAAGTACTATAGAAATGTGTAGTTACACTAACCTGAAATAAAAAAAGAGGGGAGAGAAAACCCTAGTGTAGCCCTATATCAGGGCTGGGAAATGGACATATGAATATAATATAAAAAAACTAGCTCTGTAGGGAAACTGAAAGGTGGGCATACAAGAAATGGGGGGCAGGACGTAAATAGGTGCCAAATGGCATCAGGTGTTGAATTATATTAAAAAATATTATATTATTATAAACTCGGGGCACAGGGAGACCGCAAGGAGGTATATAGCAGGGTGCTGACTAAAATGATGAATAACTAATGTAAACAAATAATGGGTGGGAAACAGTCCCAATTGGTCAACTAGAGGGTAAACACTAAAAGACCTATACCGCCCTTAAACTCAACCTAATCAGAGAAGGGCCAGCTACGCTAGTCAGCAAAGAAAGGAGAGTCGAGCCATCTCCCAGCAAGGGATCTCCCTTGAAATCTGGAGGCTCACTTGAAAAGACGAGAAGGGGGGAGGGAAAGAAGAAGGAAGGGGGGGAGAAGGGAAAGGGGGGAGGGAAAGAAGAAGGAAGGGGGGGAGAAGGGAAAGGGGGGAGGAGGGGGAGGGGGGAGGGGGGAGGGGGGGAGGAGATGGGAGGGGAGAGGAAAGGAAGAAAAGACTAGATAAGGAGGTCCAAAAAACAGGAGTGGGACATCACGCCCTATTGATAAAGGCGTTGATTTCCCACTCCACATTCATACCATGGGGGTGATATGAACGGAGTTCATAAATCCAGTAGGTCTCTAATTGCAAGACCCCCCTAACCTTAGAACCACCCCTCCATGGTGGAACATACCTGTCTATGGCCAAGAAAAGGGTGCCCATAGGATCTTTGTGATGATAGCGGGCATAGTGCTTTACCATATTATGCTTTTTGGTCCCCTTTATTATGTTGGCAATATGTTCCCCTACCCTTTGAGAGAAACTATGTGTGGTCCTTCCTGCATAGTATTTTCCACATGGGCAAGTTAAGAGATAAACCACATTCTTGGTAGAACAGGTTAAAAAGGATTTAATGGTATATTGACAATTGGTGACTTTGGAGAAAAAAGTCAGGGCCTTATGTCGGCCCAAACTATTGACTCCACAGACCCTACACTTTTTACATTAAAAAAAAAATCCTTTGAGGTTGTGAAAAAAGAGTGGGTCTAACTGGGGGATTGATGATGGTTTGGGCAACTTTGTAGATGGTATTGGCCTTTTCAGATAACACCGGGCCCAGAACGCGATCATTCTTTAATATGTCCCAGTGTCTATGGAAAATCTGGCTGATCTGCCTATATTGCCCGGAAAAAGAGGTGAAGAAGGACCATTTTGGGTCCTTCGCCCCCGGTCTAACCTTTCCGATTAAACAGAGTAGCCCTGTCCAATCTCCTCACCTCTGAGCTATTAGAATCAAGGTCCTCTGGTCGATAACCTTTGTTTATAAACCTCTCTCTAAGCTCTCTAGCCTGCAAATCAAAATCTTCTGTCTTGGTGCAATTACGACGAAGTCTTAAAAATTTTCCTTTGGGGACAGCACGTAGCCAACTTTTGTGGTGGCCGCTGTCCATGGGGATATAGGAGTTTCTATCTGTAGGTTTGAAATATGTACTTGTAACTATCTTATTGTCAACCACTTGAATGTTTAAATCAAGAAATTGAACCACGTTGGGGCTAGTCTCAAAGGACAGGTGGATGCCATGATCATTAGCATTGAGGCCCTCGAAAAAGGCAGATCCTCCATAGTGCCATTCACCTCCGGTCTTCTCTGGGCATAAATGATGTCCTCCTCCCATTTGGCCATAAAGAGGTTGGCTAGGCTGGGGGCAAACTTGGCCCCCTACAGCCACACCTCTGATCTGTAGATAAAACTGGTCATTAAAGTAGTTGTGGTGAGTAGTGAAAGAGAGAAGGTCACAAACAAATCTTTGCTGCTTTAAAGGTACCTTTGATTCTCTCTCTAGAAAGTATTTCAACACCTCATATCCAAAAAGGATGTGGGATATTGGTGTATAATGACGTGACGTCGGCCGTAGCAAGTAGGCAACCGTCAGGAAGCACCAAATCCGACAATTTCAGGATGGTATCTTTCGTATCCCTCAAATATGAAGGCATACGTTCAACCAGGGGCTGCAAATAAAAATAGATGTACCTGCCTATCCTGGAGGTCACCGAATCTATGCCCGACACGATGGGGAGCCCAGGGAGATTTGTTATATTGTTGTGCAGTTTGGGCAAGTAATAAATCATTGGGATACGGGGGGCAAGAGGAACCAGATAGGCTCTTTCTTTTTTGTCCAGAGTGTGATCTTGGTAGCCTCTTGGTAGACTATCTCCTCCAAATCTTTCTTAAACCTCTTAGTAGGGTCCATAGGTATCGGAGTGTATGTATTCCTATCCCCCAAGATGTTAAGCATTTCCTTCTCAGAGTCGGCTTTATCCAAGATGACTATGCCCCCTCCCTTACCCGCGGGTCTTATCACCAAAGATTTGCGATCACATAATTGCCGCAAGCCCTCAGTAACAATGGGGTCTTTACAAATTATTTTCAGGGGTAAAGCCTCCAGGTCCTTGCAGACCAAATCTTTAAAAACTGCAGCTGAGTGAGACACAGGGACAGGGGAATTGAACAATGACGGGTTAGAGAGCCGGAATGAACAATAGGGTCAATGTTCCTCTGTACGAATTGAGAGATAGAGTTGGACAACAGGTACAGCTGTATATTCAGTTTCCTGATATATTTTTGGATGCCAATGAATGTATGGAATTGATCCAACTTCACTGGTGGTACGAATTTGAGACCCTTGCCCAAAACGGCAGTCTCCTGAACTGTAAGAGCAACTTTGCTCAGGTTGAAAACCCTAGACCCTACCTTGTCCTTTTCCTCTTGCTTTTGGACCCTTCCTCATCCTCTGCATCCCCTCTTACGTTTTGTCCCGTATTTAGGATTGGCCCCACCCTGGGAAAATCCCGACCACAAGGCTGATGGCAGCCATTGGATGTGTTAGGATCCCTCTGGTAATAATTATAGGGTGACTGATTATACTCTTCCCTGGGGTCATCCATATACGGATATGGTTCATAGCGCCTATTTTCATCTCTGAGTGTGGCAAATCTATTGTGGGTAGGGACAGCATAGTTGGAATAGTCCAGCCTAGACCTACTAAAATCACCCCTTTGTTCACCAAAGCGGTCCCCATAATCTGGTGCTCTCCTGTTTTGATATCCAGGGGAGGACCATTGTTGGCCTTCATAGGCCCAATCACCCCTAGGTGTCCCCCTATAATTGGGCCCTTAGAAAGAGAGTCTGGGATCATTATGGTAATGATTTCTACTGCCCCTCAGGGGACCTCTAGCATGGTGGGTCTCCGGTGTCCTCATCTGAGCCACACCTGATCTCTGGAAGCCTCTAGAACACAGTCTCGGTCTCCCATCCCTTTGAGGGTGATGGCTCACTCTAAGTAGAGTCCTAGGATGGACTACAGGTGCACTTGTTTGAACCTGGAGTTCTTTGGGTTTAGGTGCCCCCAAATTCTTCTGCCACTTAAAGACTGAATTATTCTTATAGTCCCTCACATCTCTAAGGTATTTTTTCCTTTTCTTCTTCTTTTGGTCCCGATCCTCCTTCCCCAGGTGCTCCCTTAGATTTGAAGACAAGGAAACATACTCAGGGCTATCTTTTAAAGGTATAGGTTTCTCTTTAAGCTCCTTGATCTCTTTATCGAGGCCCTGGAGCTTCTCTTCCTTTCTAGCAAGTAGGAAGGTGAGCAAACTTACACCAGCCTTGTTAAAATATTGGAACCACATATCAGTGTGGACCTCACCTTCTTGGGGATTGACTTCCCATCTGAGACTACGGGGAACCATTTTGTCTCTAACATATTGTTCAAGATATCCAATATCCCATTCTGTGTGAAGTTCTGAGGTCATCAGGTATTTAAGCCTGACAAATATATCTATTTCTGTGTTCATGTGATCATCTGTGGTGCTAAAGGCACCTTCTATGGACAATGTCTTGGATGATCTGTAATCAAACACATCCATTGTAAAAAGGGGCGGGTCTGGTGTGTTAATAAGTGAACAAACAAAAAAAATAAAATAATGCAAAATATATGAAGATTAAAACCCAAATGCAGCAAAAGTAGGTAAAAGTTAAGATGTAAAAAACGGGGGGCTAATACGCAAATGGGAGAACAAAGCAGCATACACCGCATTAGACCATATAATGCTCAGTGACAATGAAAACAAAAAGTGTAGCGCTAAAGGTAAATACTAGAAAAGTGAAAGAACATTCATAAGTGATAATAAGTGAAATAACCCAAAAAAGTCCTCATTCATAGTCCATAGTAGTAAAATCAAAAAATATATATTGATATTAAGACGTGTAACAAGTGTCCAACAATAGAGCTGGGAAATCAACTATAATCTAGCACAAGAAGAGTCCCAACAATCAGTGTGTACAATCCAATACGATGAGATGTCATATGAAATCAAAAAAGGAATCTTCAAAATTCAGAATTAAAATGTACTCCAAACTGCAAAAACATTCAAACAGATGGATGGCCCCTTACCAGATCCGTTGGACTCTCTCAGCCGTACGGCGGTGGAGTATATCGCTTGTGTGTTTTTTCCCTCTACAAGGGTCTCTCACACTCTCCACCGATTGTTCAGGATAGGTGTCGGGGAATAATATGTGGGGACCCCTGCGCTACTATGAGGTGAGTAAATAGTAATGAAAACAGAATAAAACCTTCTGTGAAATAAACGTGTCAATATCCCTAATATGCGTATGCCAGATGCAGGAGTACCTAGTATATGACACAGTAAATACCCAAATAAGTGTATGAGGTATGGTATTGTGCAATCTGACCAAAAAAATCCAAAACTGATAAAGGATCACTCAAATGTATCATATAAAAATAAATATAAATATATAGTAAAGTGGCATAAGTGCATCAATTCAAAATATTCCGACTGGTGCATACAAAGTGACCTGGTGCTGTAAACGTGTCAGATGGACCAATGGATATAAATGGCATAACAGTAAAAAAAATATATATATAATACAGTGAATGGTGAAACAGGCTGTCCTCTAGGTGCAAACTATAGTAAATAATTTCCCAATATATCCCAGTAAACTGTGTAAATGTCCAAAAATTGCTTATATTCGTCATGGCGAGGGACATGTAAACCAATTCAACCAATATCTGCTGAAAAGTGACACAGTGCCGTTAAAGTGCTCAAAGGAAAATGAGGTGCTTCATTCATGCAGGTGGAGCCAATCTGGAGGGTCTTCCTGTACACCGCCAAAAAGGCTTCTGTGTGGGTGCTGACCCCCCGTGCTCTCAGAACTCTCATCTCAATGCCGACAAACAAATGCCTCCCAATAATAATTCAACTCCTACTCTGGGTAGCCTTCTCCTTTTAAGATCGTCCTACCACCTTCTCCACTCTCCTGAGCCTGACCACCGCTGGGCTCCACTGATACCTTCCACTCCAATAATCCCCTCATAGAAGTGGACAGAAGAGGAATGCTCCCATAGTGTAGTATATTTTAAGCAAGATACATTTATTAGTGTAAAAATGCCTGCCTACATTCAACACAATATAATAAGCATTCAGAAAAAAATACAGCGGCATTATTCCGCCTCTCACTTCACTTCCGGTAGTCCTGTGCGTTCTGGCCACGTTCTACTCGTTACGTCACGTCAGGAATATATTGGTCCATCTGACAAGTTTACAGCACCAGGTCACTTTGTATGCACCAGTCGGAACATTTTGAATTGATGCAGTTATGTCACTTTACTATATGTTTATATTTATTTTTATATGATACATTTGAGTGATCCTTTATCAGTTTTGGAATTTTTTGGTCAGATTGCACAATACCATACCTCATACACTTATTCAGGATAGGTATCGTCGCCTTCCATAAGCCGGGTTGGTGGGGTGAATGGACCCAATCTCCTCCGTCAACACACTCCGGTGTGTCTAATTCATGGAAGCTCCCAGGACGGACATGTGGAGAAAGAAAAGGACGCTCCACTTGGTGTAGTAAAATAGTCACTTTTTATTTGTGGGTGTAAATTAAAATAAAGCCGGCATTACAAGGTATCTGCTAAGAGGCATGGTGCGTATTTTACAGCTCTCATTTGATTTGGAAAATGAAGAAATAAACAGAATTTTTTTTTTTTCAAATTTCAAAACTTTGTGACAAAAAGTGAGATCTGCAAAATACTCAACATGCATCTCAGCAAATAGCTTGAAGTGTCTACTTTCCAAAATGGGGTCATTTGGGGGGGGGGGGGGTTTGTGCTATCTGGGCATTCCATGGTCTACGAAACTGTGATAGGGAGTGAGGAGTAAAATCACCTTTTTACGCACTAAGAGAGCCTGAAGGCGGTGATTGGTTTTTGGGATCCCGTACGCGCCTAAACTGCCAGAAAGTCTCACATATCTGGTATCCCTGTATTCAGAAGAAGCAGCAGAATGTATTTTGGGGTGTAATTTCACATATACCCATGGCATGTTCAAGCAACACATCATTTAGTGATAACTTTGTGAAAAAAAAATTGTCCTTTCCCCAAAATTTGTGGCAAAATATAAAATATTCCATGGAATCAACATGCCTCTCAGCAAATAGCTTGGGGTGTCTGCTTTCCAAAATGGGGTCATTTGGGGGGGGGGGGTTGTGCTATCTGGGCATATCATGGCCTCCAAAACTGAGATAGGTAGTATGGGGTGAAGGCATACATTTTTGCCCTTAGAAATCCTGAAGAAGGTGATTGGTTTTAAGGGTCCCGTACATGGATAAGCTCTCAAAAAGACTCACACATGGGGTATCCCCATACTCAGGAGGAGCAGCAGAATGTATTTTGGGGTGTAATTCCACATATGCCCATGGCATGTGTGAGCAATATATAATTTCAGTGACAACTTTGATTAATTCATTTTTTATTTTTTTTGGTCATTTTCAATCACTTATGACAAAAAAATAAAATATCCACTGTTCCCAACATGCCTCTCAGCAAATTCCTTGGGGTGTCTACTTTCCAAAATGGGGTCATTTGGGGAGGGTTTGTACTGTCCCTCAATTTTAGCACCTCAGGAAATGAGATAGGCCGTCATAAAATAAAAGCTGCGGAAATTCCAGAAAATGTACCCTAGTTTGTAGATGCTATAATTTTTGCGCAAACCAATAAATATACGCGAATTTACTTTTTTTTTTACCTGAAACGTGTGGCTGAATGCATTTTGGCAAAAATGTATGACTAAAATTTAGTTTATTGTATTTTTGTAATAACATAAAGTTGAAAATATCATTTTTATTCAAAATTTTTGTTCTTTTTTTTGTTTATATCGGTGAACAAATACCACCAAAAGAAAGCTCTATTTGTGGGAAAAAAAGGACACAAATTTCGTTTGGGTACTGCATTGCATGACCGCACAATTACCAGTTAAAACGGCGCAGTGCCAAATTGAAAAAAGTGCTCCCGTCCTAAAGCTGGAAATCCTTCCGGGGCTGAAGTGGATATACTATTTTGTACCTCATTGTTTGCCTAAAACTTTTTTCAATAAAAATCATTGGAAAAGAAAATACACTTTTGGGACTATTTATAAAAGAATTGTTGGACAAATGTTACAAACATTTACCAATTCTTGGTGAATTCTTGCTTAAAGGAGAATTACAGTCAAAGCTTGTATGGCTGTACTTCTCCTGCTGATCACAGGAGTGTAGATAATTTCAGCCGACAGCCCAGAAAAGATTATGACCACATGGTGGGGATCCGCTTACATGCTTGGACGGCACCTGGCTCAGCCTCTCAGCCTCCCGCTCGCTCCACAGCACAGCACTCCAATCAGGGCAGGGTTAGAGCAGAGAGCCTGTGACTGACAGTCACCATCTCTTTGCTCACAGAGCTCTGAGAACTGAGTGATCAGCAGTGTTTGATTGCTCGGTTCTCAGTCTTAGAGCTGGCGGGGCACAGATGCTGCATTGGACTGATGGTGCATCCACCTAAGTAAGTATGATTAAAAAAAAAAATCCCATACTTCTCTTTTTTTCTTTTGCTATTTTTTTTTTTAATCAATATTTTTATTATTTTAATCAATAGGAACAGACATTGATCGGTCGCAGGTGCAGCCGCTAAAGGAAAGGGTATTGAGACATGAGTAAGGGGATAACATATGCCAGAGGGATGAGACATTGGAAATAACAGTTGAATCACAAAGAAGTAAATACCTATGTCTTTAGAAAGCGGTATAAGGCAATGTTAAGAGTACATCATCAACAGAAAGAGTACATTGATATAAATGTGCAATGATACCAAGGTAATAAGGTACGTCAATGGCAGTGAAAGTAAAGAAGTACGGTAAGGTTGAATAGATACTCACCATACTTCTCTTCTTCTCTTTTAATACGTTGATTTACTATGATGATAAGCTTCATGTAGTGGCCACAATGTGGTATTTTTCTGATTGAGGTATTTCAATAAAAATAGCATGTTATGGCCATTGGATGAAGCTGTTGATCATTTGTAATTAATGTATTAGGCAAAATACAGCCAGAATTCATCAAGTCTGGGCGAATATTTTTTTTATTTTATAAATAGAACTCATAGTAACAGATAGATTAATTATTTTATATATATATATGCAGTATCTCACAAAAGTGAGTACATCCCTCACATTTTTGTAAATATTTTATTATATCTTTTAATGTGACAGAAATTACAGTTTGATACAATGTAAAGTAGTGAGTGTACAGCTTGTATAACAGTGTAAATTTGCTGTCCCCTCAAAATAACTCAACACACAGCCATGAATGTTTAAACCGCTGGCAACAAAAGTGAGTACACCCCTAAATGAACATGTCCAAATTTGGCCCAAAGTGTCAATATTTTGTGTGACCACTATTTTTTTCCAGCACTGCCTTAACCCTCTTGGGCATGGAGTTCACTAGAGCTTCACAAGTTGCCACTGGAGTCCTCTTCCACTCCTCCATGATGACATCACGGAGCTAGTGGAGTTTAGAGACCTTGCGGTCCTCCACCTTACATTTAAGGATGCCCCACAAATGCTCAATAGGGTTTAGGTCTGGACACATACTTGGCCATCCATCACCTTTTCCCTCAGCTTCTTTAGCAAGGCAGTGGTCGTTTTGGAGGTGTGTTTGGGGTCATTATCATGTTGGAATACTGCCCTGCGGCCCAGTCTCTGAAGGGAGAGGATCATGCTCTGCTTCAGTATGTCACAGTACATGTTGACATTCATGGTTCCCTCAATGAACTGTAGCTCCCCAGTGCTGGCAGCACTCATGCAGCCCCAGACCATGACACTCACACCACCATGTTTGACTGTAGGTAAGACACACTTGTCTTTGTCTCCTCGCCTAGTTGCCGTCACACATGCTTGGCGCTATCTGAACCAAATAAGTTTATCTTGATCTCATCAGACCACAGGACATGGTTCCAGTAATCCATGTCCTTAGCCTGCTTGACTTCAGAAAACTGTTTGCTGGCTTTCTTGGCATCATCTTTAGAAGAGGCTTCTTTCTGGGACGACAGCCATGCAGACCAATTTGATGCAGTGTGTGGCGTGTGGTCTGATCACTGACAGGCTGACCCCCCACCCCTTCAACCTCTGCAGCAATGCTGGTAGCACTGATACGTCTATTTCCCAAAGTCAACCTCTGGCTATTATACTGAGCATGCGCACTCAACTGCTTTGGTCAACCATGGTGAGGCTTGTTCTGAGTGGAATCTGTCCTGTTAAACAACTGTATGGTATTGGCCACCGTGCTGCAGCTCAGTTTCAGGGTCTTGGAAATCTTCTTATAGCCTAGGCCATCTTTATGTAGAGCAACAATTCTTTTTTTCAGATCCTCAGAGAGTTCTTTGCTATGAGGTGCCATGTTGAACTTCCAGTGACCAGTATGAGAGAGTGAGAGCGATAACTCCAAATTTAACACACCAGCTACCCATTCACACCTGAGACCTTGTAACACTAACGAATCACGTGACACCGGGGAGGGAAAATGGCTAATTGGGTCCAATTTGGACATTTTCACTTAGGGGTGTACTCACTTTTGTTGCCAGCGGTTTAGACATTAATGGCTATGTGTTGAGTTATTTTGAGGGGATAGCAAATTTACACTGTTATACAAGCTGTACACAGACTACTTTACATTGTAGCAAAGTGTCATTTCTTTAGTGTTGTCACATGAAAATGTATAATAAAATATTTACAAAAATGTGAGGGGTGTACTCACTTTTGTGAGATACTGTATATATACTGTATACACACACACACCTATACATATATATACTGTTACCTTATCAGAATAAAATATCTTCCCGAAAGCCATCATTCCAGACATTTAACATTCTGAATAAAAGAACAGGTGCAATATGCATGGCACAAAACACCCTCTACAGAATTTGGAAAACTTTGAACCCACTCAAAATACCACCATAGAAGTATATAACAAAAGGGAGCACAGTACATAAATACAATAAAGCCTAACTTTCAATTACCGACCTATAAAAGCTATCTAAGGATTGCAAGAACAAAGTTGACATATGAGAAGACAGACAAATTTACTGAGGTGTCAACGAACATTTGGAAAAAAAAGTTATCATTGACCTATTATGGCTACATGGTCACAATATCACTGACATAAAATGGCCATATTAGGTAAAGGATGTCAAAAGCATTCTCGCCCCATTATGTAAGTGTAACTGTGGGGTAGCAGTTGATTGGGTGTCAATAGGCAGGAGTGACAGCTTCCTTTTACGTGCAATCCAAACCCAATCCTTATTACAAAACACAGACTCTTCCAGGCACTTTCAAATTACTATATAACTGTGCTTTTTAGTACATCTACTTATATATGTTTAGACATTTTTCTTTTCAAGGCACTCTAAAATTATTTCATCACACCAATTTGGCTACAAATGGCTAACATATTATTTTGATGGACAATATACCAATACTGTGACATCTTAATATTACTGTGTCTACTTACCTGTCCTACTCATACTCTAATATTCTCCTGGTCTACAGCTGGGAGTGAAAGACTGTGTTGCTATCACCCAGAAAATAAAAAGTGTCATCAGCAACACTTGTGCTTTTACATTTTGGTGTAGCCCATCCCCAGTTGTCCTTCCCAGTTACAAGTTTTCAGCAATGAAAAAAAAAAGACATCCCCTAGACTGATCATTGAGAGCTGTTACTGTGTTTGGCTGCCTCTACACTAACTTGGGAGAGGAACCTGTGGAATCCAACGGCCCTTTCATGGACGAAAGCTACACATGACTTTTCTTCTATGTACAACTTTGTTTTTGCAATACAGGGTGGGCCATTTATATGGATACACCTTAATAAAATGGGAATGGTTGATGATATTAGCTTCCTGTTTGTGGCACATTAGTATATGTGAGGGGGGAAACTTTTCAAGATGGGTGGTGACCATGGCGGCCATTTTGAAGTCAGGCATTTTGAATCCAACTTTTGTTTTTTCAATAGGAAGAGGGTCATGTGACACATCAAACTTATTGGGAATTTCACAAGAAAAACAATGGTGTGCTTGGTTTTAACTTTATTCTTTCATGAGTTATTTACAAGTTTCTGACCACTTATAAAATGTGTTCAATGTGCTGCCCATTGTGTTGGATTGTCAATGCAACCCTCTTCTCCCACTCTTCACACACTGATAGCAACACCGCAGGAGAAATGCTAGCACAGGTCGCTAGCATCCGTAGTTTTGGGTGCTGTACATCTCGTATCTTCACAGCATATGGTTTTTTTATGGTTTTTATGGTCAGTAAAAACCAATACCGGGTGAGCTGTTCCTTCCAGGAGGTACCGACATTCCTCCAAAGCCGAATTGATGGCCAGCAATTCCCTATCACCAACATCATAGTTCCAGCAAGATGGTGCACCACCACATTATGGGTGTCAGGTCCGAGCATCCCTAGATGAACTGTTTCCTGGAAAGTGGATTGGTCGTCATGGGCCAGTTGAATGGCCACCAAGGTCTCCCGATCTGACCCCCTTAGACTTTTATCTTTGGGGTCATTTGAAGGCAATTGTCTATGCTGTGAAGATACGAGATGTGCAGCACCTGAAACTACGGATACTGGAAGCCTGTGCTAGCATTTCTCCTGCGGTGTTGCTATCAGTGTGTGAAGAGTGGGAGAAGAGGGTTGCATTGACAATCCAACACAATGGGCAGCACATTGAACACATTTTATAAGTGGTCAGAAACTTGTAAATAACTCATGAAAGAATCAAGTTATGTTAAAACCAAGCACACCATTGTTTTTCTTGCGAAATTC
>BLSH010282563.1:736804-748157 GCA_018402905.1 Glandirana rugosa | reverse complement strand
TAGCCGATCGGAGTGGATTGGGTGTCATAGAGGACAATGGAGCGACCGTTCAGGTCCGCCTGAAAAACGGACAGGCGGACCTGAATGGTCCATGAGTGTGAAAGGACGCTAAAGCTCAAATGCCTGGAGGAGCAAGCAGCTGCTTTGAGCTGCATTGTGTGTGGCCTTACTATAATGCTATGCTTGAGGTACTGTTCTTGCTCCTCATGCCTAACATTATTTCGGCATGAGGACTTGTTGTGAATTGTGATGTAGTAACTAAGTTTAACCACTTGCCGACCGCCAACCGCAGGTTGATGGCGACAAGGAGGCTCTATTGGGCAAATCGGCGTCATATGACGGCGGCTGCGAGATCGTGCACTGTGAGCGCGCGCATGCCGCCGGAGGCGCACTCGCACGCTCACTATGTCCGGGGGGGGGGTGCAGAGAGCAGGTAGGACGGACTCGATCTCCGCCGGCTACCCGCGATGCCCCCCCACAGTGAAAGAACGGAGATCCGTGCATGTAAACACGGATCTCCGTTCTGTGAGAGGGGGAAGGGCTGTGATCACAGCCTTCCTCTATATGGAAACTGTGATCACGCCCCTTCCCCTGCCAGTCAAACACTAACACAGTTAGAACACGCCCAAGGAACACAGTTAACCCTTAGAACGCCCCCAGGTTAACCCCTTCACTGCCAATGGCATTTACACAGTAATCAGTGCATTTTTATAGCACTGATCGCTGTATAAATGCCAATGGTCCGCAATATCGCAGTACCGCTAAAAATCGCAGATCGCTGCCATTACTAGTTAAAAATAAAATAAAAACCCCAGAAATTTATTCTCATCATCTGTAAACGCGGCAACTTTTGCGCAAACCAATCAATAGACGCCGATTGCGATATTTTTTATCACAAATATGAGGTAGAATATAAATCATCCAAAACCGTTGAAAAAAAATGTTTTTTTATATATTTTTTTTTGGATTTGTATTTTAGCAAAAAGTAAGAAATTTGGGTTTTTTTTGCAAAATTGTCGCTTTTCTTTTGTTTATAGCGGCGATCAATAATGATTAAATACCACCAAAAGAAAGCTCTATTTGTGGGGAAAAAAAGGACGCAAAGTTCGTTTGGGTACAGCGTCGCACGACCGCGCAATTGTCAGTTAAAGGGACGCAGTGCCGAATCGCAAAAAGTGCTCTGGTCCTAAAGTGTGAAATCCTTCCGGGACTGAAGTGTTTAAAGGGAAAAAATATAATTATTTTTATATTGACGACGGTAATCTTATGGTCCTCAAAGGGTTAACTTACATAACATGTATATTTTATACAATTGACATCTTTCCTTTTAATGTCCCTAGTACATCTCAATGGCTCTGTGCCTGTGTCATGGTGAATGAGAGAACATGAAAGATTCATTATTAAATGACATGACTACATGTCTTGTGTCTATACTCAATTTTATCAGTAAAAGGAGTATATACAGTATGCTTGTTTCTTGTGAGATTATTAGTGGATTAGGCAAATTTCTGTTATGCTTGTTGTTAGCACATTTCATCTTTTATGCTTTGCCATTGTTTTCTGTTCTAGGCATTATAAACCTAAATACTGATGGCATGATATGGATGTAGCAGAAACCTAATTAATGTTAACTTATGACATAAATCTTATCAGGTTTGGTTTCAAGTATTATTCATATGTAAACAAAAGAGAAAATAATAGATAGCATCTAAAGGGAACTTTTACATAAATGCAAAGTGTAATCACAGTTCAAAAGTTTTTATTGTAGGTGGGTAAAGCACCTAGGAAACATACCGAAAAAATACATAAAACAGGTTATTGAAGTTGGATGACCTCATGCTTGGACCTGATTTTCTATATTACAGTAAAACATGAAATACTGATGCAATATTGTATGGGAGAATAGGATTTCAACATTCTAACTGTCTACAGAGAAAAACAATAGTGAATGCCACACAAAGAAAATGAGTTAGCTGCATTGAAATGGCCTGACCTTTTTCCTAAGGCCGGCCATGGGAATCTCAGCCAGTTCAGCAGGGACGGGCCGAGATTCAAACCATGTGTGGGCCAGCTGAATGTACCAAGTTCAAACAAGTGGTTACTGCCCCACCTGCAGCAAGGAGCATTGGAAAGGCAACGCATATAAAAAAAACAAAGCAATTTCCAAGCTCAACTTACCAACCAGCCTGCGCACAACCAAATTGACCTGTCCAACATTATGCGTTAAAAACAGGGGTTTAGTTGCACACATTTGCAAATGCATGCAGGAATAACCACTTGTTTGTACTATGAATTATATTGGCCAGGCAACACACTGACACCTTTGCTGCCATAGTACTATGGGCAGTGTGCCCCTGTGCCTTTAAGAAGGGGTGGGCTCCCTTCAGGTTTATCTGCCCTACACCTGTCCATTTAAATTCATGTCCTTTGTGGAGACTCACAGATATTAGAGTTTAGGTCCACAGAAAATGGGGTGCCTTCCTGGGGCTCTGTGGCTTACACATGTATTTGCAAATGTGTGCAACTAAACCCCTTTATTTAACGCATACTGATGGATAGGTCAATTTGATTGGCTGCAGACTGGTCGGTAAGTTGACCTTGGAAATTTCTTTGCTTTTTTGAATGTACCAATGTACCAGGAGGGATTCCCCTGTCAGCACGGTCTATGCTGATGGTCGAATCGTGCAAATATCTTTCCTGCAACCTGAAGTTGCAGAAAAAAAATTGCACTGTCTATGGCCAGCCTTCAGTCTACTGATGCAGCAGAATAAGATTGTGCTCTTGTATGCCATGTCCTAGCATGCTCACTTTTTATTTTATATTTTAATAATGCTGGCCAGGAAGGTTCCATTATAATTGTAAACTCTCTATACAATCTTCTTTAAATTGATCAAATCAATGTAGTGTGAGAACCGGTGCCAGGAAAATGTCATCTGGTGTCTCAGGAGAAGAGATACCCCCCCCCCCCCAGGTGGAAGAGTGGGCAATGCTAATAGCAGTGTGTGCAGCGCCAACCTGGAACATACTGTATGTAATTGTTGTGGCATGCACTAAAATAGTGCAAATGGTTGTGGTACACCACAGTGAACTAAAGAGTTTAATAGCATTACATATTCTGTCTCACAGAAAAATATGGGGCTAAAGTAGTGATGGAAGAAATCCCCCAGTGTTGGTGTGAGGAAAAGTACCCCTAGATTGGTTATGTGACTGGAATTAAAAAATGCCCCGGTATCATTGATATCACTGGAAAGCAAAAATGTCCCTGTATCAGTGATGTCACTGGAATGAGAAAATGCCCCTGTATCAGTGATGTCACTGGAATGAAAAAATGCCCCTGTATTAGTGATGTCACTGGAATGAAAAAAAAAATGCCCCTGTATCAGTGATGCCACTGGAATGAAAAAATGCTCCTGTATCAGTGATGCCACTGGAATGAAAAAAATGCCCCTGTATCGGTGATGTCACTGGAATGAAAAAATGTCCCTGCATTGGTGGAATCACTGAAAGGAAAAAAATGCCCCTGTGTCTGTGGTTTCACTGGAAGGAAAAAAATGCCCCTAGGTTGAGATATCGCTGAAAGGAAAACATTTCCCTGCATTAAGGTGTCACTGGAAGGAACAAAATGCACCTGCATCAGTGGTGTCACTGAACATAAAAAAATGACCCTGCGTGAGGTGTCGCTGGAAGGAAAAAATATTCCTGCATTGAGGTGTCACTGGAAGGAAATTGTCTCTGTGTCAGTGAAACCACTGGAAGGACAAAATGTCCTTGTGTGGGTGGTATCACTGGAAGGAAAAAATACACAGCACAGTGTATGGCACTATTCTCCAGTGATGTGGTGCCATTCAGCTAACCACACACAGACACATCACATCAGCGGAAAAATGAAGTTGATTGTGTTAATGAGTCTTGTCTGTAAGTGCAACGAAAAGCCTATAAGGCTTCCCTGCAGCATTAACCCAATGCACTCTGCTACTGGGAATGTTTAACTGTTTGGCTGTCTTTTGGCCTGACTTGGAGGCACAGCAGTCTTCTCTTCCAGCCAGGTCCAAATACTGCATAAGTGGGGGCAGGCGAGTGAAAGGGGTGGGCTTTTACAGTGCGACATGGCTGTGTAGGAATGCGGGAGGCAGGGTAGCTGTATCAGTAGGAGAGGCACCCATACTGAGAAGGAGGTGTATTCTCAGTGTTCTCCCTCCTTTTTTCCACCCATAGTAGGCTGTTATTGGAAGGAGGAGAGAGCAGAATCCCCCCTCCAGCAGCTATCAAGGCCTCTGCTCTGCCCGACAAGAGTGAAACTGCTGTCACTCCTGTCAATGAAGCAGATGGAAAACAGAGCAGCCATCAGTTGCCAGTGAGCCCTTTACTCTACATAATATAGAGCTCAGGGCGCATGACCCTTCTGCCCTCACCTTGCCCCAGCCCTGGTGGGAAGCAATCCATCCAATCATGGAGTCCCTTGATTCTTCTATACACTTGAGACCCATCACATTTTAAGATACAAAAAACAGGGACACTTACTATAACCAAACACAAAGGCAACACCCCCAGTTACACAAACCATAAAGAGTTAATATGCGAAAAATTAATCTGACAGTCTCTTGGGCTATGTATGCAGTCTCTGATTATCTCTTGTGCCATGTCTACAGTCGCTGACCATCTCCTGTACCATGTCTGCAGTCTCTGACCGTCCCCAGTACAATATGCGCAGTCTCTGACCATCTCCTGTTCCATGTCCGCAGTCTCTGACCATCTCCTGTAGTATGTCTGCAGTCTCTGACCGTCTCCTGTACCATATCCGCAGTCTCTGACCATCTCCTGTAATATGTCCGCAGTCTCTGACCGTCTCTTGTACTATGTCTGCAATCTCTGACCATCTCTTGTGCCATGTCTGCACTGTGATAATGTGATAATGACATTGTCGAAAAGCGGCAGAGCAATGATTCCCCCCCCCCACGAAAAAAAAGCTCTGCGGACGCCCATGCCTAAAGGCCCTGGCTATTGTGTGCTCCCATGCTCGCCCATGATTTTCTCCTGTGATACCTTCTGTGGCTGCGTGCTAGTGGTTTTTTCTTTCCTACATTCTTCTGTTTAAAGCAATGTGTAACTATAACTATATGTGCAAACCGTACGTTATGTATTTGCTATAATTATGCATAACTACTTTACAAATATTTGTGTGTTCTCACTTATATTTTAGTGTGTATTCATTCTTGAAGCTCCTGAAGAAGCAGGTAACCGTGAAACATGTTGAGAGTCTGAGGGCCCATACCTACACTACTCCTCGAGTGGCTCCCCATGCTGGTGGGTCTGCTGAGTAGTGTTAGTGCCAGAACTTTGATATAATCTCTTCATCATTGCTCAAGAAATCAACCCCTGGGGAATCTTAGGATTCCACTGAACCCTGGTTGAGAAACTGGACTTGACAGCAATTGGGAGATCATCCAATATGCAAACAGAAGTGCAATAGCAGATTTTAAAAAGCTTCCCAAGGATCTGATTGTTCGTACAGTTGTGCTCATAAGTTTACATACCCTGGCAGAATTTATGATTTCTTGGCCATTTTCAGAGAATATGAATGATAACACAAAAACTTTTCTTTCACTCATGGCTAGTGTTTGGCTGAAGCCATTTATTATCAATCAAATGTGTTTACACTTTTTAAATCATAATGACAACAGAAACTACCCAAATAACCCCGATCAAAAGTTTACATACCCCAGTTCTTAATAGCGTGTATTGCCCACCTTAACATCAATGACAGCTTGAAGTCTTTTGTGGTATTTGTGGATGAGGCTCTTTATCTTCTAAGATCTTCTCTGTTAAAGCTGTCCATCCCTCTTGGCAAAAACCCTCCAGTTCCTGGAAATTCTTAGGCCATCTTGCATGAACTGCAAGTTTGAGATCTCCCCAGAGTGGCTCAATGATATTGAGGTCAGGAGACTGAGATGGCCACTCCAGAACCTTCAATTTATTCTGCTGTAGCCAATGACAGGTCGACTTGGCCTTGTTTTTTGGATCATTGTCATGTTGGAATGTCCAAGTATGTCCCATGCACAGCTTCCTGGCTTATGAATGCAAATGTTCCTCCAGTAATTTTTGAAAACATACTGCATTCATCTTGCCATCAATTTTGACCAAATTTCCTGTGCCTTTGTAGCTTACACATCCTCAGAGAGTCCTGTATTTCACCTGAAGTTATTTGTGGGTTTTTCTTTGCATCTCAAACAATTTTCCTGGCAGTTGTGGCTGAAAATTTAGTTAGTCTGCCTGACCGTGGTTTGGATTCCACAGAACCCCTCATTTTCCACTTCTTGATTAGAGTTTGAACGCTTCTGATTGGCATTCTCATTTCCTTGGATATCTTTTTATATTTCTTTCCTGTTTTATACAGTTCAACTACCTTTTCCTGTAGCCACTTCCTGGTGAGGTGGACCAGGTCGAACATCTGCGCGTGGGGTAGCTTGTCGGTGTGGTAGGTCCACTGATGCACCCGTTGCGACTGCCTTGGTGACCCCTAGGCGTGC
This sequence comes from Glandirana rugosa, assembly GCA_018402905.1. Classification (NCBI taxonomy): domain Eukaryota; kingdom Metazoa; phylum Chordata; class Amphibia; order Anura; family Ranidae; genus Glandirana; species Glandirana rugosa. The sequence continues at coordinate 741,630 of BLSH010282563.1, read as the reverse complement.
AAATATCTCTGCCTTTAGGGTCTCATAGTCCTGGGCCTTATCTGTTTCCAGATAAAATTAGGCTTTTTGGGGTTCACCGGTCAAGAATGGTGCTAACAGTCCCACCCACTGTTCTTTTAGCCAATATTTCCTCCATCTTGGAAAGATACCTGCTGAACTCCACCACATGTGGGAAATTAGCTTGTGAGGATCAACTCTCCTGAGGAAAATAGTCAGCATGCAGGCAACTTTCTTAAAAATCTGGCGGCTTGCCAGGTTTATTGGTAAAATATTTGCAGGTTAAAAAACAAACATAACAGAAAATAAAACCTTGCCATCTGGCGCTAAACTAAACAGTATAGTCTACTCACTATACGGTGGGTCTGCAGGGAGCCAGGGACATGTTTCGCAATCCTTTGCTTTGTCAAGTCGCATGACTTGACAAAGCAAAGGACTGCGAAACATGTCGTCAGTGTGACGGGACCTCCACTGTTCCCTGGCTCCCGGCAGACCCATCCCTCCAACTACAGCCCTGCACTGCAGTTCCGAGGATTGACGTCCCCTCGGACCAAACCGCGGCTCCGCCCACCTCCTCCTTCCAGCATGCCTGATGGGGCGCCCCTTGCCAGGAGAGTTGGATCCAGCTGCAGCTCCACCCACCCCCTCCCCTCAGCGTGAGCTCTGGTTGCACGGCTCGTGTCGGGAGAGTTACTCACAACACATAGGAGCCTTCGCTTCTTCCTCTTCCCCCTGCTTATCCATCACCCTGCCAGCCTCACACCACACCACTATTTCCACCCTCCATCTGGGGCACCCAGGCTATTTTGGACAACCAGCAGGGCAACTGCAACCACTTTTTGGGAGCCATATGGAACATTACTGTTTGTAAGTACTTTAATAAATACTTTTTTAATCCTTCAAAACCACATTGCTGCATCTTACTTGCGAATTATCATTTTATTGTATCTCAAGCGCCATTCCACCGATTAATTTTCACCTCCAGTTCCTAGCTCTTCCCCCAGAGCAATTCTGGGCTGCTGAGACATTATCTGTCACTGACAATACACATCCGGACAACCAGCGCCAGATCTATTACTGTTTTCTTGAGTGTTTTGGTTACAAACCAGCCCTTTCATTCCTGACCCAAATCCTTTCTGAGGAGTTCCATGACCCTGGGAATGCAGAGAGGCTCACTTGCTGCAACTTGAGAAGTTGCACCTTTTAACCAAAGCTCCTCCCAGCCGGGGGTAACCACAGCCTGGTGCTCTACCAGAGCGTTGCCATTTGCTGTACTTATATCCAACTTCTCAGGCTCTGCAACAGTGAGTTTACCAATGACCACGTCTCTCTGCCACTCCAGATCACCATTACTGTTTAAAGTAATGGACAAAATCTCTGCTGTGTGTTCGCCCTTATCTGGTCCTTCTTTCTCTTGAGGGTTAACCTCTGAAGCAGCCACTACACCTTCAGCTACAGGCTGTTCAGCAGACCTCCCTACTGGCACAGCAGAGACTGTGTCCACCTTATTTTTGTGCATAAAAGCCTTTTCTATGAGGGAGATCATATTTTTATCCCAACTATCCCAATCCATTGTATGTGTGCTCCTTTCAATGGTACTCCTCAGCACTAATCCATCTGCCCAAGGTGACACATACAGTACACACAGACTGGCTTAGCTGCAGACTAATTACACAAGTCATTGTGAATCATGTCAGATTTTGGCAATACAGATTTTAACACAACAGGTTGCAATACCCACATCCACCATCTTGCTCAGGTGGCGCTTCACAAATCTCACACAGTTTTGCATTTTCCACAAGTTGCATTAACCCATTAGTTACCTGCACACTTTCAGTACCAGCAGATTGCACTAATACATTCCCAGTAAAAGGTGCAGTTCCAATCTGTCCCATCAGAGGAACATTGCAGTTGTCCAGGGCAACCTCCGGCTCCCATACATGAAGTTTCCTGGAGATTTCTAGGGACAAATGTGTTGTTTTACCATCCATTGCTATGGGCAATGGCCCATCTTTCACTGCAGCTTTTGCTTTACCATTACCTGGGGTTTTCCCAACAGCAGCAGACTTTTCATTATCAACATTTACAGCATTGTTAGCTCTTGCAGGCTGTCCTAGCCCACTACCAACTTGCAACTTACACACATTAAACACACCCCTATTTCCCTCTTGAGAAGCATGCACAGGTGCAAGTTTGACTTTAACCCCTGCCTCCCCACTGTGCACAGGGAAAAGTCACTCTCAAGAGCATATTCAGTGGCCCCACTAACTGGGGTCACTCTCACATGACCATGGACAGTCTCGTAAGCAGTCTTTTTCAGCATGAAATCAGCGGTTCCAGCCATCATTTCATTAAAGACAGTCTTACCCATCTCAGTAGTAGGGGTCACCATCTTCATTTGAGTACGATGCCTCATGAAGCAGTCCTCTGTCACACTTTCACTGGCCAACACTCCCTGGTGGCCACGGAATAAAACTGCAGCAGCCCTTTTGAACTCCTTAGCACCCCCTGCAGGCACAACCGGTACTTCCTCACTACGGTACTTCCTCACTGTTGCTAGGGGTGACTGCAAACATATTTGCACAGGAATCTGGGCCTTTAGGCAAAATTTTTTTCTTCGTAACATCGTCTCCTGCCGTACCCCACAACCAGGGACAAGACAAACAATCATGTCCCAATTTACCACATGAGCCTGTTACTCACTCCTTCTGGAATTTTTCCAGTGTTCTTTATCCAGGATTACAGCTTTATAGCTGTCCTAGTCACCTCTGTCAGAAACCATCCCGATGTATACTTTTCTGTATTCTTCAGTAATAAGTGCTGTATCAAATCAGCCCAGCGGTTTCTAGGCCAGCCTTCAACTACAGCCCAGAATTCAAAGTCTTCCAGATAGCCAACAATAGCATCCTTTGGTGACATAAATACAAAAATCTGTGACACAAATTACTTCCTTGTTGCCACAGGCAACCACTTTCACTGATGCAATCTTTGCACTTGCGCTGTTAGGGGCAACAGCATGCATTTCTCTTTTTGGTGCAGCAAGTGAAGCAAAAAACAGTCTGCAATACTCTCCGGCCGGATCACACCCTTGCTTCATCCTCACAGTTACACCACAACACTTTTGTGCTGTTCAGCCAAAAATGGAACACTGTCTTTTTAAGGCTTGTTTGTTTTCCCTTGCAGGTTCTCCTCACCTGCACACACAGATTGTGCAGTCTCATACACCAAAACCCAGTTCATTTAACAGTTGAATTTACTTTTTGCAGGGATCAGGATGGTGTCCAAAAGCACTCCTCCGAAATGCTGTTTGCCTGGCTGCACTTCCGCACACAGCCAACATGAAATGAACACACTGTGGAGCAGGGACCCGGATTTTACCATCTTGTGCCCAAAGCAATAACTCCTCCATGTTTGGCATGGGGGTGTTTAGCTCTTGTGGTAGATGCATTTGGAGTGAGTTCATGACAGCCAGGATCTCTGTTTGAGTGCATGGTAGCCCATGTTTACTTAAAAGAAAGTTCAAAACAACAATCAAAAGGGTTTCCCTCGCAGGGGGTTTGTCACCATCAACACGCAGAGATCATAGACTCAGCCTCCTGGCTCATAAGTGATTAGTAGCCCTCCTCTCCTGGCTATAACAATCAGTAGCCCTCCTGGCTATATCGATATCCTAGCTTTCCTGGCTTATCACTGTATCTAGCCCTCCTGGTAAGTGATCCGCTACGGCGTGATCGCGAGTCACCCCTGCCTCTTCGCAGATGTGGATGCCCAGACTGCCTCATGCAGCCTTAGACCCCTGGAGACCGCCTGTCTCCCTCTCTGGAGCCGTCTCTCAGTGTGTGAGACAGAATACCTGGTCCTGACTTCTCTTATCAGGCTCCCACCCAGCTGGGTAATCAATGTCCTGGTAGGTCCCAAAATCCGAACTCAGGACTGGGGATTTCATCCCACCCTGATCGCTACGAAATTCCCGGGTTTCCTCCCAGATGCGCAAATCCCCTGGAGCCTCTCAACCTGCCAGGTTGAGAATCCCGGGTCATCCTCCTGTTGGGGTACCACACCACCACAATATATATATATATATATATATATATATATATATACATATACACTATCTCACAAAAGTGAGTACACCCCTCACATTTTTTAAAATAATTTATTATAACTTTTCATGTGACAACACCGAAGAAGTGACACTTTGCTACAATGTAAAGTGTAAAGTAGTGAGTGTACAGCTTGTATAACAGTGTAAATTTGCTGTCCCCTCAAAATAACTCAACACACAGCCATTAATGTCTAAATCACTGGCAACAAAAGTGAGTACACCCCTAAGTTAAAATGTTACAAGTTTCTGACCACTTATAAAATGTGTTCAATGTGCTGCCCATTGTGTTGGATTGTCAATGCAATCCTCTTCTCCCACTCTTCACACACTGATAGCAACACCGCAGGAGAAATGCTAGCACAGGCTTCCAGTATCCGTAGTTTCAGGTGCTGCACATCTCGTATCTTCACAGCATAGACAATTGCCTTCAGATGACCCCAAAGATAAAAGTCTAAGGGGGTCAGATCGGGAGACCTTGGGGGCCATTCAACTGGCCCACGACGACCAATCCACTTTCCAGGAAACTGTTCATCTAGGAATGCTCGGACCTGACACCCATAATGTGGTGGTGCACCATCTTGCTGGAAAAACTCAGGGAACGTGCCAGCTTCAGTGCATAAAGAGGGAAACACATCATCGTGTAGCAATTTCGCATATCCAGTGGCCTTGAGGTTTCCATTGATGAAGAATGGCCCCACTCCATATACCACACCATACCATCAAT
>BLSH010282563.1:703162-720181 GCA_018402905.1 Glandirana rugosa | reverse complement strand
GGAATTATTTTACCTTTACCAACCACTATAATTGAAGGACAAACACCGTGTAATCATATACACTCCCCCCTTTGAAAAGTTCTACCCACCACTGGTACCGCCGGTAAAACTTCAGCCTGTAAAACTTAGGTTGAAAACAAAAAAGTTATCCTTCTCCCAGTACACTGTGTAGTTTGAATAACCCTTAAAGTGTTCTTTTTGTTACCACACGAACCAAAATTGCATTGAAATAAGAAAGTACTCAATAAATGTTCAAAGAGAAACAAATGTCGGTAACTGTACAGCAGCTCCAATTGTGCACGTCTCGCCTATCTTTAACATACCTAAAAGTTTCCCCCCTCACATATACTAATGTGCCACAAACAGGAAGTTAATATCACCAACCATTTCCATTTTATTAAGGTGTATCCATATAAATGGCCCACCCTGTACATATACCCCGTCCCAGGTAGCAGAATTTCTCCAGGGTATGCATTTCCCCCAGCTGGGCAGGGACCAAGTAGCATTACTAGATGCCCAAATAATATCGGAGGATGTTTCTAATGCGATATCTCAGCTGGCCGCCTCCAAGGCCCCGGGTATGCATGGCCTACCCCTTGAATTCTATGCCACCTATTCTGACGTGCTGGTGGATAAGCTGACAGCCCTATATCAGCACATATTTGATGCGGAAATCATACCCACTTCTATGCAGGAGGCAAAGATAGTGGTTTTGCCTAAGCCGGGAAAGGATTCCCACTCCCCGGAGTCGTACAGGCCAATCTCGCTGCTACAGGTCGATATAAAAATCCTTGCCAAAATCCTGGCTTCTCACCTGAACCAGGTTATATTGACCTTGATACATTCCGATCAAACTGGGTTCATGCCTGGCAAGAATATGGCTATCAATATTAGGCGGCTGTTTATGAATATACAGGCCAGGCATGAAAATATAGGCTCCAGAGTAGTGGTGTCGTTAGACGCCGCCAAAGCTTTCGACTCCGTGGAATGGGTATTCCTGTGGGAGTGCCTGGGGAGGTTTGGGCTTGGCCCGAACTTCATTAAATGGGTGCGACTATTATACCAAACACCAAGAGCCAGAGTACTTGTAAACGAGTGGCTGTCTGACAGCTTTTCTCTGGGCAGGGGCACCCGGCAGGGTTGCCCACTGTCTCCCCTACTATATGTGCTAGCAGTGGAAGCACTAGCGCTTGCCATAAGGGCAAATGACAAAATCATAGGAATGCAGGCCAGGGACATGGTGGAAAAGGTAGGGTTATATGCAGACAACATGGTCTTATTCCTGGCAGATTCTCAGGGTTCTCTGGACGAGGCGCTTGCGACGATCAAGAATATGGGAAAGTATTCAGGGTTGAAGATAAACTGGGACAAATCTCAGATCCTACCCATCGACCTCTTCCCTCAACCCAGGACCGACCCCCCTCTGCCACTGGCCAGAGTCTCCTGGGTAAAATACCTAGGAGTGGTGGTCACTAGACAACTGGACGACTATAACCTTTATAACATTGAACCCCTGTATTCACTAATAAAAATGAAAACACAGTCATGGGCAAAACTACCCCTGGGAATCACCGGGCGAGTTAACATTATCAAAATGATACTGTTACCAAAACTGCTATATGCAATGTGGCATGCACCACTCCCTATTCCAATGAAATTCTTTAAAACAGTGGACACTATTCTAAACTCATTCGTGTGGGGATCGGGTAGGCATAAACTTCCTTGGCACACACTAAAGAACCCCACTGATATGGGCGGACTGGGCTTGCCGGATTTTCGAGAGTACTATCTAGCTTCCCAGGTTTCCCATTTTTACCACTACCTGCACACGGACCTACCCAGATACCAGACTCTACTATGCCAGACACCGGATAATCCGGCGTGTACCCCCCTACAAGCTATACTGCGTAACGCCTCCCACCTTCCCCGCTTCAGACACCCGAAGGATATGGCCTCGCATCATCAATATGTGTGGAGCCATGTTATGAGATAATTAGGTGCCCCGCCCTACCATAAACACACGCCCCTATGGTTCAATAATGACATGGCAGAACTCCTCACTGTCCCGGATCCTAAGCTATGGATAGATAGGGGAGTTGTCTACCTGTCCCAGGTCTTGACCCCACAAGGGCCCAAATCATTTCAAAGGCTGAAAGAGGAATTGAACCTGCCTAACTTTATGCTATTTAGGTTCCTCCAGTTGAGGCATGCTCTGGTGACGCAGTTTGCGGCTGGGTACCCTGAACTGGAAGAACTAGACCCACTTCTAATAGTCCTGGTAGATGATCCCTTCAAGCTAATCTCCGTATTATATCAGGCTATTCAGGTAAAGGGAGTTGCGCGGATAGCAGGTGCCGCTAAAACCAAATGGGAGGGAGATGTGGGACAATTCACAGATGAGGACGGGGATGACGCTCTGGAGGGGACTAAACAAGTGTCCCCTAGGGTGTCAGACAGGTTGACACAATTATACATCTTACACAAGGCATATCTCACACCCATACGGATGGCCAAATATCAATCCAACAGAAACCCACTTCGCCTGCTGTGTCAGATGGCCCCTGGCACCTTCTATCATCTTATCTGGTCGTGCCCCCAAATGCAAACCTTTTGGCTCCAGGTAGTCAAATTTTTGCATGACGATATGAGCACTGCAGTGGCCTTTGACCCAAAATTATGTCTACTAGGACTGCTGCCAGATGGCAGCATGGACAAATATACCAAAACATTTGTTTGGGAGAGACATATTTGCGGCCAGAAAAGTCATAGCCCAACAGTGGATGCGGGCGACTACACCAACCCTTCAAGACTGGGTCGGGGAGATCGATAGGGTGCTACCCTATAAAAAACTGATCTATACACATAGGGGATGCCCTCACAAATACGATAAGATATGGGATAGATGGCTCTCCAACCCTGGAACCTGCCCTCCCTAATGAGATATGTGGTGAGGGGTACAAATCTTGGAGTAATAAAGTTTACTTGGTGTTGAGAATACTGTCCTGCCCGGGAGAATAACATAAACTGGTCAATGTTGAGAGCAATCGATATAAGATATACCGAGTGCTCATCTCGGCCGCAAGGCTAGATAATGATGAATGGATGAATCGCACCATGTTCTTAATTTATGGCTGAGTGTCAAAGTTGGAATTGTAGTCTACACAAGAAATGTATGTTGAATAACCATTCTTGGATATCTGTACCATTATCCCCTGTAATTTTCAATAAAGCTGGTTTTTGTTTAAAAAAAAAGTGGTTGTAAAGGCATAAGGTTTTTTTTTTTATCTTAATGCAATCAGCCAGATTTTACTCTCTGGAAGAAGTAGATTTGAGGACATGTAACGACACTGGATACTGCAAAATAAAGTAATTCAGGCCCTCTGTTTATTGTGGGGAAAAAGAAACTACTGTCAATGCCTTTATAAACAGTATGAGTCTTCACCTACATACACACAGGCAGCAGTAAGAAATTCAAGTGAACCGAACTGGAAAGAACACCGGATCATTTCTGGACGTGGGAACGAGAGTTGGAATTGCACTTCTTCCTATTAGTGCCTGCCCTGGTTTAAAGTACCCCCTTCAGGAGGATCGGACCACTGGGACGGAGAACCATCACCCCGGAGCCATCGGAGGCATCCCCAGGATAGGTTCCTTTCACCCTCAGATGATCGGATAATCAACAGTCCATTTGAAGTATACAAAAAACCTGCGTTTATTCTACTAGGATCTGGTAAGCCTGCATCCATTGTCTTTTACCATCCTTGAAGTCTTTTGGCGACTCCTGTCACAAATTGAGCCACCTTTCTATCAGTGAAAGACTTTTTATCAGTTGTTGCTTTTAATATTGGCGCTGCATATGAGTTTCTGAAGCATTTGTTGGACAATATAGATCTGTTGTTTTTGTGCGTGCTGCCATTCATAACCAAATAATTGCTGACTTTTACTATTTTTAATATTTATTACTGAGCGCGGATTTTCTGCTTTTTATAAAGTATATAAATATACTGGTATATACCAGGTACTCTCCCTCCTCATTGGCTGAGACAGTAGCAGGTGCCATTGACTCCCACTGCTGTCAATCAAAGTCAGTGAGTCAGCGAGGAGAGAGAGAGGGTGGGGCTGACCTGCGGCTCTGTATCTGAATGGATACACAGAGCAGCAGATCGGCTTGAGTGCCCCCATAGCAAGCTGCTTGCTGTGGAGTCACTTGGCAGGAGGGAGGGGCCAGGAGCGCAGGCAGGGGATCCGAAAGGTTGAGGATCTGGGCTGTTCTGTGCAAAACCAACTGCACAGAGGAGGTAAGTATAACATGTTTGTTATTATTAAACAAACAAACAAAAAAAGACTTTAACATCACTTTAAGACCAGAACAAGAATTCCCTGAGACCTGACAGTTATTCCAAGGGCTCCTCTAGGTTTAAAACATTGGAGAAAGTTGCTATGGACCAGTGTTAATTTTGTCACCAAAAATATTTTCGTTGACTAAATTAACACTATTTTAGTTGACTAAAACTAAAACAATTCAGATGACTTAAATACTACTAAAAGTAAAATGGCATTTTAGTGAAAAGACTATGACTAAAACGAAATCGAAATTTGACATAACAATTAACCCTGCACTACCACATAAGAATAACTAGGGGACATTTACTAAGCTGCTGAAAGAAAATAAAATAAGAAAAAGGCTTTTGTTCTCAATATTCAATGTTATTAATATATTCAGGTAATATGTGCAATGGTATTACAGCCAATAGAGTTTACAGTTTTTTTTTTTAACCACTTCAGCCCTGGAAGGATTTCCCACTTTAGGACCAGAGCACTTTTTGCGATTTGGCACTGCGTCACTTTAACTGACAATTGTGCAGTGGTGCGACGTTGTACCCAAACTAAATTTGCGTCCTTTTTTCCCCACAAATAGAGCTTTCTTTTGGTGGTATTTGATCCCCTCTGCGTAATTTCTGATTGCCGCTATAAACAAAAGAAGAGCGACAATTTTGTAAAAAAAAAACAAATTTCTTACTTTTTGCTAAAATACAAATCCAAAAAAAAAAATCTAAAAAAAAAACATTTTTTCCACCAGTTTTATATTCTTCCTCATATTTTTGGTAAAAAAAAAATCGCAATTGGCGTTTATTGATTGGTGTGCGCAAAAGTTGCCGCGTTAACAGATGATGAGAATTAATTTCTAGGGTTTTTATTCTTTTTATTTTTTACTAATAATGCCGGCGATCTGCAATTTTTAGCGGTACTGCGATATTGCAGCGGACATGTCGGACCATTTTGAAACTTTTTTGGGACCATTGGCAATTATACAGCGATCAGTGCTATAAAAATGCACTGATTACTGTGTAAATGTCATTGGCAGTGAAGGGGTTAACCTGGAGGGGGCGCTCTAAGGGTTAACTGTGTTCCCTGGGCTTGTTCTAACTGTGTGTGGGCTGGCCTGGCTGAGGGAAGGGAGTGATCACGGCTTCCATAACAGAACAGAGATCCGTGTTTACTTACAGGGACCTCCATTCTCTCACTACGGGGGGGCCATCACAGGTAGCCGGCGGCGATCGAGTCCGCCCTACCCGCTCCCTGGCCCCCCCGAACACAGTGAGCGCGCGAGCGCGCCTCCGGGGGCGCGTGCGCTCACAGTGAGGAATATTGCAGCCACCATATGATGGCAGTTTGTGGTATCGAGCCATCAGACTGCGGTCGGCAAGTGGTTAAAGTAGCACTTCTGTTTGTCAAAAAGTAATATGTTTGTTTGTTTATGAAACTTGGTTTTATTTATAAAGACGTTTTATATCACAAATATGTGTCTGCAGTGCATGTTCAAACATTTTACCATAGATAATAACATGTTATTTTTACTCCAAGAGTATATATTGAATTTGGCAATTCTAGAGCAATGCTTAAATACAGTAGGTTGAATCCAACATGTGCTTATCTTTTTAGTCTTTGTAAAAATGCATTAAAATCAGTGGCGGCTGGTGCTAAATATTTTGGTTGGGGACGGCAAACGAATGCCTTCCAACCCCCCCCAGGAGACGGAGTGCTCTTTGCCCTGAGCTCAACCTTTTTTTAAAGCCAATTAGAGCCTCAGGCTCTAATCATGTGCTTCAAAAAAAAGAAAAACCCCCATTGGAATCCATGCGTCCGGCACCCCCATGTAGATTAGGGGCTGGGCGCATGAATTAGGGGAGAGGCGCCCCTGTGCCCCGTATGGATGGGCCACCACTGATTAAAACAACGAATTGTATATAAAATGTACTATATTGCAGCTTGTTACATTAAATCATGCTTAGCGTACAATAATCAGCTTTTAATTAAATACACATGTGCAAGTTTATTCCGGAATAGTATGTAAGACAATGTAGCTTTCCAAGTTAATAAAATCTAAGTTTGCACATCCGATTACAACACTGTCCAAGGCAGGAAGTATGCGAGTTAGGCGGTCAATAGGTTTTAGTGAGCAATTTGCCAAACCTCATGAGAAAACAATTTTTCCAGGATCTACAAAGATATTTTTATATTGTTACATTAAAATATGTGTAAAATTAAAGTCTGAAGACTAAAAAAATCTAACCATATTATTAGTAATCTTTTTTGCATCTTACTGTTGCTGTCTTTTTTCAATCATCTCCTGTTCATTGCATTCACTCCAGCATTGGCTTCTTATTGTTGCTCTGCAGGGGGTTACTGATGGTGACAATGGTGGAACATACCTGCACAATGTTCATCGACATTTGAAATATCCATTGGAAGCAAGGTTGCCAAACGTCAGTAAATTTACTGCCGGTTTGTAAAAATCTGTGACTTTTACAACTGTCCGTAAATATCAGGGCCTGATAATTTGTCATGCTGTGTGTGACTTTTGTAACTGTAAACTAGGTACATTGTTTGTTACGTGTATTGTCAGTGTTACCATATTGTGTTTATACTGTTTAAATATTGATTGTCTTAGTTATTAATAGGAGTTCTGTCATTTTCCATGTTTTCAGTAAAATATGTGCTCCACAAGTAAACTTTCCATGTTTTGTCAGTAAAAAATGATGCATGAGGTAGACAACCTTGATTGGAAGCCTGAGACAGGGTGACAACACAGGCAAGAAGGAGCATTGCTACCCCATAATCTGATACCTGAGCAAGGATCTTCATGACAAGATCACCAGATATGATGAAGGGCTTCATCCCTGATTTGTGGGTGTAGCCCCATCCACCAAACAGAGTCAAGTGGTATTCCAAGGACAGCCACCCTTCACAATTCTGAAGAACAGTGTAGAGATAAGTGGAGGCCCTGGAAATACTACACTTGCACGGAGGCCTACTTGCAGGATATTGCCCACCCTGCACCATCCAGAGCTGATCAGTCTTGACTCTGCTCATGGTGTAATCCCCTCCTGGAGTGGATGTTCTTTTCATACCAGATATATGTGTTGTTTAACTCCTGACCCTATAGAAATACTTGTACCGTTCTTGTATATTGGGGCATTGCTACTTTTTGGTGACCTAGATTTTTACCTTCTATGTTCCCTTAGCCACGGTTTGAGTTGCGATATCAATGAACATACATAAGTAAAACTGCTCGATTATACCATCTTGTCTACAGCAACTATAGGTAGAATACTGGGTTCCCTAACTATAAGGAACTATATACATATTTACAAATAAATACCCGTTCTAAAGCAGTTTAATCTCACTAAATTACACCTAGATATCCCTATGCTGGATTAGCCTGCTTTTGGTCTCCTGTGCCTGCCCCCCTGATGTACAGCCTGATTTGGGGAAATGTGAACCACAAGTGAAGCAGTCATGGCATATGTAGGTGAATATAGACAATATATAGACAATATGATGAAAATCTAATGAAATGTAATATTGATATTATTATGTGTGATGAAAAATGGTATGTCAATTTCTGCATTTATATTTCATAGTTTGAAGAGAAATAAGGTCCAGAAGAAGCACATTGGTGCGAAACGCGTCGACCTCCTCTCTCATGCCTACCTATGCAAATTGGTTTGGTAGTTGTATCATCCCTGACCTATATGGAATCACTATTTCCTTATCATTTTATGTACCCTTCATGTATTGTTTATGACATACAATTATTGTATTGACTGTTGATGACACGTTGCAACGTGTTTTTTTAACGATTTAATAAATCATTATTTTAAACCCATCAGTTTCATAAGTGCCGGCAAAGTCCATTATTTCGTTTCTTCTTTTGACACGATTATTCATGCTTAAGGTTCAACTTTTTCCATGTTCTTTTCATACTTGTTTTTAATTTTCATGTTTCCTCTTTCTCTTTCCCTTAATTTTTCCCCTTTTCCACCCACTACTTCATTATTGAACCATAAAAATTGGTCAGCTTCTCAATAATCATATGACATTTCCTTTTAATATTCACGTTTAGCATGAGTGTTGGATTTGTCAGCATACCTGTTTTTCCCTGTTGGGCAAGTTTTGACCTCATCAACGGATCCTGGTTCTATTTCTTGTGAGCCTTTCAGCAAAGCTGTCACTATTAAGTTGTCAGTTTTACTTATTGACCTTGCTCCTTTCATGTTAACTCTACATACTCAGTATATGTTGATGTATTGCATTTTCCCTGGATTTGAGATGGTTTGACCTGCTGTATTTGAGAAGCTTTGCCACAATAAAACAATTAAAAAAAGATCACCAGATAATATTCTAATGACAATTGCAGATTAAGACAATTAACACAACTTTTGCATTAACATGTCAAAGCTTATATTAGGTATTATTGATTGGGTTTGGATCTGCCTTAGTAAACATAAAAGCACTGTGGCTGGATTTAAAAAAGTATGGACAGATAACATTTCGATTGTGGAAGCTACACAGGCACGAAGGCAATTAAAGGCAAAAATAATGTAAACATTGCAAAGTGCAGTTGCTCCAGAGCTTAGTAAATGAGGCAAAGCTTCACTTTGTAAAGAATACCCAATCACATGCAAATAAAAAAAAATATTAAAAAAAAAATAACATTTTTGCTTGCACATGATTGGATGATGGAAGTCAGCAGAGCTTCTGCTCATTTACTAAGCTTTGGAGCAACTGCTCTTGTAAAGTGCAACTGTACTTTGCAAAGTGCACAGTCTATTTGCCTTCAGTAAAGCAACCTCTATGAATCCTCTGTGGGCCTGAAACAAGGTAAGCACCCCTTACTAAAGTCAGCCTAGTTAAAAAAAGAATGTGCAATACCCTCAAGCAAAAAGGAAACTGAGATTATGTCACTCTATTGTGATTGCTAAATCTCAGTGTTCAATTACAAATTCAATGTTACAATATGGTCAACACATAAAATGCCAGGTTTTAAGTTAAAACATAATTTTATTGATACACACTTAAAAGCCTCCAAAAACATAACTATTATGTGGTTTTAAAGACATTTATCTGACCCTCTTAATTCTTACTCTTTATCATATCTTGTCTGTATGTACCTTTATAGTGTCTGTGTTTGCATATGTACCTCACATTTTATTCCGCTTACTGATCATTTAATTGATTCAACATGAAATTTTACTTTTAATGCACTCATGATTGCAATTTCTTTCACTGTGTATTGTTTAAGCTAGAAGTGATTTAGCATCAGAAGAAATCCCTGTAGGGCAGTTGCGGCTGATGGTCAAATTTTTTTGGGGTGGGGGGGCTGGCGGCAAGCATACTCCACCCCCCGTGGCTCCCGTGGATCAAAACAGGTCAATCCACTGGCACTACACAAACCCCCCCATGAGTGCCATCCAGCCCCCCCCATGATCGATTGCCATACCTTACTGAGGTAGAGGTGCAGGGAGGAGGAGGAGGTGGCGATGCTCTGCTGCATCCGGAGTAGGAAGAAGAGACTGCTGCTGCCGAGGTGTTGCTTCTCCCCCGTCCCAAGACTCCGGCTCTAATCACGTGCTTCAAAAAAAAAACCCCATTGAAATCCATGTGTCTGGCACTCTGCATGGAGATTAGGGGCCGGGCACATGGACTAGGGAGCGGAGCCCCGTCGCCCCTAATGGACTGGCCTCCACTGCTGTAGGGAGACTGTTTGTGCTAGTTTTAGTCAGCTTGTCAGCCTTGAGTCCACTCTGAAGTGTGCTTGCAAGGGTAGTTTTCCAACGTGTTAATCCTCCCAACTGTAAGGTCCCTTTAACACGTTTGATCCGATAAGGTCCACTTGTCTGTTTTTCAGGTGGACCTGATTGGACCCTCCAGTCTCTTCTATGGAGCGGCGAATGTCAGCGGACACATGTCTGCTGATGCCCACCGTCATCTGGTCCAATCCTGTCCGCCAAAAACAGAATGATGGTAGTATTTCCAATCTGTCTGGTGGATCGAGCAACAAGTGTGTGCACACAGCCCATTCATTTAAAAGGCCCCAAGGTGTAGGAGAATTAAAAGTTGTTTGGTAGTAAGAGGAACATAAACTATACATAGACAGAACATAAATATAGACATAGGAAGAATCATCAAATTAAAGTCATCAATAAAAACATCAATGGAAAAATAGGACTGATAACAAAATGTCCAAAAGTCACTAAGGGCAGCCACAAGAGGGAGCTGAACCAAGCTCCAAGATACTGCAAGAAAACACAAGGGGAGAGGCGCCTCTAAGATTAGTAATAAAAGCACTTTTTATTGGCAAATGCTGATAAAACACTCACAAGGTGTAGGAGGGAAACAGGCTGTTCGGAAAATAGCCTTTTCCGGCCGTTTCTGACTGCGTGTACGCGTTCGCGCGTGCCCATGGACAAGCTGTGTGCGCTGCTCGCAGCGCTCACTCAAGCTGTCAAGAATCTACACGAAGGCTATAACTGCCTGGAAGAGAGAGTGCAGGCTATCCTTGATTCTGGTGCATGCAGCTGCTTTGTTGACATCTTCTTTGCAGCTCGTCACCATATTCCTCTTCAACCCAAAGAACACCCTATGGTCGTCCAGATAGCTGATGGGTCGACTATCAAATCAGGCACGGTCACCCAGAAAACCACCCCAGTGCTCACCACGACCAAGGGAGGACATGCCGAATTCCTGCTACTGGATGCCATTGCATACTGGATCCCATATTAACTGGGCAACGGGCGAAGTGGACTTCTCTTCTCTCTACTGCCTCCACCACTGCCTCCCTCAGCATCCAGAGAACCCCTCAGCCATGATCAGCCTGGACACAGACGTAGACCAGGAGTCCCACTTGGCCATCCCTGCACCTTACCATGAGTTCCTGGATGTCTTTAGTAAGAAGGGGGCTGACGTTCTCCCTCCACATCAATCCTATGACTGCCCGATCGACCTTCTGCCGGGAGCTGAGGTCCCGTTTGGTCGGATCTTTCCCTTGTCTGAGGTGGAATTGGCTGCCCTCAAGGCCTACCTGGATGAAAACTTGGAGAAGGGCTTTATCAGGCCATCCACCTCACCATCCGGAGCCGGTATCGTCTTTGTAGAGAAGAAGGACCATTCACTCCGGCCCTGCATTGACTATCGGGAGCTCAATCGGATCACCATCAAAAACCGGTACCCGCTACCTTTGCTTCCAGAGCTCTTCCAGAGGTTAGGTACTGCAACTGCCTTCACTAAATTGGACTTACAACCTTATCCACATCCGTGAAGGGGATGAGTGGAAAACCACCTTCCGGACGTCGTTCGGGCACTATGAGTATCTTGTGATGCCCTTCGGACTGTATAATGCCCCCGTGATATTTCAGCATTTAGTGAATGACATTTTTTGGGAGTTTTTGGACCAGTTTGTAGTGGTTTAACTAGACGACATCCTGATTTTTCCCCCTCTCTGGAAGAGCATCGCAGGCACGTAAAGAGTGTGCTTACCCGCCTCCGACTACATGGCCTCTACGCCAAAGCACAAAAATGCGCCTTTGAATGTGCCAGCATTTCATTTTTGGGCTTCAACATTTCCACTGCAGGAATTATCATGGACCCCCAACAGGTCTCGGCTATCCTGGACTGGCCTGCCCGAGTCGACAAGAAGGGTGTCCAGCGATTTGTTGGGTTTGCGAACTTTTACAGGAAGTTCATCAAGGGGTTTTCAGCAGTCATCGCCCCAATAACCCAACTCACCAAGAAGGATTCACATTTCTGCTGGTCTCCCGAGGCCCAAAACGCCTTCTCCTGGCTCAAAGAGCTGTTCACATGCGCTCCTATCCTCAAGCACCCAGACCCTGCACTACTGTACACTTTGGAGGTAGACGCCTCTGAGACAGCAGTGGGAGTTGTCCTCTCACAGAGACGAGGCCCAAAGGCTTCACTCCACCCCATTGCCTTTTTCTCCAGAAAACTGTCCCCTCCAGAAAGGAATTACGATGTCGGTGACAGGGAACTGTTGGCAATCAAGTCGGCTCTGGAGGAATGGCGGTACCTCCTGGAAGGGGCTGCTCACCCTGTATTGGTTTTTACTGATCATAAAAACCTTGAATAGCTGCAGACCTCCAATAGACTGAAACCCTGACAGGCAAGGTGGGCACTGTTTTTCTGTCTCTTCCAGCTCCATATCACTTACAGGCTCGGGGCTAAAAACGTAAAGCTGGATATGTTCCATGTCCCAGAGGACACGTCCCCGCCAGACACTATACTTCCGGCCCACAGTTTCCTGCTTACCCAGGAGGATCTTTTGACTCCGATCAGGAAATCCTGCACCGGCTTTTTGAACCGCCGGATCCCCGACTCGCACTGAAAAAGGGGTTGTGGTGGTTTGAGAATAGACTGTATATTCCACAGGAAGTCCGCTCAGCAACCCTTAAACTCTGCCATGCCACCAAGATGGCTGTTCACTTTGGTGGTCGCAAGACAACAGAGCTACTCTCCCGCTCATTCTGGTGGCCTCGGCTGACGGAAGATTGCCAGAACTATGTAACCACTTGCCCTGTCTGCACCAGAAGTAAAGCAGAGAAATCTAAGGCCTGGGGACTACTTAATCCATTGCCCATCCCGGAATGACCATGGTCCCAGATGGCAATGGACTTCATAGTCGAATTACCACTGTCAGCAGGATTCAACACAATTTTGGTGGTTGTGGACCGGCTTACGAAAATGGCCCATTTCATACCAATGAAAGGCACTCCCTCAGCAGCTGAAACCGCAGAAACCTTCATAAAGGAGGTGGTCTGCTTACACGGGATTCCTACCAACATCGCGTCGGGCCGAGGAGGGCAGTTCCCCTCCACTTCTGGAGGTCCCTGTGTGCCACTTTGGGGATCAAGTTGGCCTTCTCGGCCTACCATCCCCAGTCCAATGGTCAAATGTAGAGGACCAACCAGACCCTGGAACAATATTTGCGTTGATATTCCTCCTACTCTCAGGATGACTGGGTCTCTCTCCTACCAGTAGCCGAGTTCGCCTACAATAACTCTGTCCATTCTGCTACCAAGCAGTTCCCCTTCTGGGCGAACCTCGGCTACCACCCTACCTTTCTACCTGATCTGGCCTTGGAAAGCACTGTACCTGCTGTTCTGCATATGACACAATTTTTGGAAAGAAACAACAAGCTCCTTCAGGAGACCCTCTCCCAAACCCAGGCTACCAGCAAGAAAAATTTTGATAGGGGGAAAAGGGGAGAACTGGACTTACAAGTTGGTCAACAGGTCTGGTTGTCCACGAAAAGCTTAAAACTCTCCTGTCCCTCTAAAAAACTGGGACCCAAATACATGGGACCATTTCCTATTAAAAGAAAGATCAACCGAGTAGCCTACGAGCTAGACCTACTTTCCTCTCTGCATATCCATCCGGTCTTCCACGTTAACCTACTCAAGCCAGCAGTTAAGGATGTCTTTCCAGGGCGTAGCACAGCACCCCCAGAACCGGTCTTGGTGGACAGAGAGGAGGAATTTGAGGTGGAGACCATCCTCGATTGTAGGAAAAGAGGAGGCAGCACCCAATTCCTGGTCAAATGGAACGGCTATGGACCCGAAGAGAGCTCCTGGGAGCCAGAGGAAAATCTACATGCAAATGAATTGATCAGGGCCTTCTGGAGAAGACACCCGACCAAGAGAGCCCGTTTGGACATCTGGAGGCTGCCCCTTGGGGGCAATGTTAGGAAAATAGCCGTTTCCGGCCGTTTCTGACTGCCTGTGCACATTCGTCCACAGGTACGTGACACAGGCACATGTAGAAAAGGCTTTCCACTGTGAGATGGACTCTTCACTCCTTCCCTGATGGTGAACAGCTGAGCAGCGTGGGTTGCTTCACACACAAACCGTTCCGAGTGATGAAAATGCCGGCCGGAACTGTAGGCTCAGAACGAGGCTTGACCAGATAGCCGTGCCCCTTCTTCAGGCAATGATTTCATTGCTCATTTCCTGAAGAAGGGGTGTGGCTATCGGGTCATCTTAGCCGTCACGCCCACGAAACATGGCGCACACAGTGGACGTCATCCTCCCGCGCTGATCTCTGCTGCCCTCCAAGCCTGGTTCTGAGCCTACAGTTCCGGCCGGCGTTTTCATCACTCGGAGCAGCTTGTAAGTGAAGCAATCCACGCTGCTCAGCTGTTCACATCCGGGATGGCTTGAAGAGTCCATCTAACACTGGAAAGCCTTTTCTACATCTGCCTGTTTCCCTCCTAGACCTGGTGAGTGTTTTATCGGCATTTGCCAATAAAAAGTGCTTTTATTAGTACACTTAGAGACGACTCTCCCCTTGTGTTGTCTGGTGGATCGGATGGAAATGAACAGGCGGTCTGTTTCCATTCGATTTTCCCATAGAGGAGAGCGGGACTGTGTCCGTGTTTGCTCTGCATAGCGGAACAAACACAGACCTGTCACCTGCCTGCTCAGCGGGGATCAGTGGAGAGATCCCCCGGTGAGCAAGCAGATTCCGCTTCACGGAGGCGCCCATATGAAAGGGGCCTAAAAAGAGTTGGATGTTTACAAGTGCACCAATGTTTTGCTGGTTTTTCCCTACCCTGCAATAGCTGTCCTTCGATCTACATTGCTGCTCTTGCAAACATCCTGCCCTTTTTCATGTTCTATGAAATTAAAACAAACTATTGTTTCTCCCCTTAGTAACTGTACACAGTATAATTTTTTTTCCCGTTCAACCCAGTGGGCTGAATGAAAAAAAAACTGAAGAGATCTGGAAATCCTGTACTAACAATCCGATCTACCCGCTGAGATATTGTGCACTGACAGGGGGTTGGCCCCCATGTCAGAACACACTGGTTAGCACTCAGCCTCAGATCTTTTTCGGAACCGTCTGCAGTACACACGGGCCAAATATCAACCATTTTTTTTTTTTATTGAACCGGCTGATACCACTCGATATTCGGCCAGTATGTCCACCAGATCTGTGGGAACGTCATCTAGTATCACAGTATTTGTAAAGCCAGTGAGCGTGTAGTTTTGCGCCATGCTGTAAGCATGTCAGCCTGCAGTAAGCACTTCAGCTTTTTGGAGCGTACTTTGACAGGTGCCCAAAAAGGGGGCATCAACTACTTAGGCGAGGAGCTGGGGTCAAGTAGGTTGCTAGCGCCCATCCTATAACCTGGTTAAATTGTTATTTTTTGCATGCAGTTGGAGTCATTTAGCCATTTTGTAGCACAACCAGGCATTGCTAATCAGGAGTAATGAGGCAGATTGTGCCTGGAGCAGAATTTTACCCATGGCTGTATCCTTAATCTGTCAATTATTATTCTCAAAACTAAAATAATTAAGTCAAAACTTTGTCCCTTTAAGCATAAATTGAGCTTGTTTAAAATGCAGATTGGATTGCAAGGTAAGGAAAAAATTGAGGGCACACAGAGCAACTTCAGGTGGGATGGAAGTGTACAAAGAGCTGATAAATAAGGACAGCCAGGAATATGAAGGGCCCCAAGTATATCAATGAAGAGTTCCCAGGAGATGCTGAGAATTTCTAATAAAAGAAGGAAGAGACACAACAAGGCATTGGAGGAAATCTATATATTGTATTGGGATAATCTATTGATGATACTATCCATGGATAGAGTTGAGCGAACCCGGACTGTAAAGTTCGGGTCCGTACCGGACTTTGGGGTGCCTGTGCCCCGAACCCGGACATTTGCAAAAAAGTCTGGGTTCAGGTTCGGTATTCGGGTATTTTGCATGCCTTTTCTATAGCCAATCCTCCAGCATTTTACTAGTTTGCCCATAGAAGCCATCACAGCCATGCCTACTAATGGCATGGCTGTGATAGGCTAGTGCATCATGTGACCCAGCCTCTATATGAGCTGGAGTCACGTATGCCGCGTGTCACATTGTCTCAGGCTAGTGTAGGGAGAGCATGCTGCCGGCACTGTGAGGGACAGATTGCCGATCTAATATCATCTCATCCTGCATTACAGACAGATTACTGGCGGTGCTGTGAGGGCAAAGCTTAGCGTTCTAAAACGATCTGATACTGGACTAGGTAGAGTCTACTACTGCTGTGAGGTATAGATTACCGATCTAATATCATCTCATCCTCCATTACAGACAGGTTCCTGGCGGTGCTCTGAGGGGAAAGCTTAGAGTTCTAAAACCATCTGATACTGGATTAGGTACAGTTTACTGGTGCTGTGAGGGACAGATTAGTGTTCTAAAATCATCTCCTAGTGCTATAGGGAGAGGTTCCTGTGGGACTGTGAGGGGCAGAATATTGTTCTAAACTCACCACATACTGCTATAGGGAATGGTTCCCGCCGATGCTGTGAGGGACAGATTATTGTTCTAAAATCATCACATACTGCTATAGGGAGAGGTTCCTGCTGGTGCTGTGAGGGACAGATTATTGTTCTCAAATCACCTCCTAGTGCTATAGGGAGAGGTTCCTGCTGGTGCTGTAAGGGACAGATTATTGTTCTAAAATCATCTCCTAGTTCAATAGGGAGAGGTTCCTGCTGGTGCTGTGAGGGACAGATTATTGTTCTAAAATCATCACATACTGCTATAGGGAGAGGTTCCTGCTGGTGCTGTGAGGGACAGATTATTGTTCTAAAAGGATATCGTCATACACTACTAAAATCTTGTTATTAGACAGGGAGTGTCGTGGTCGTCCTTGGAGAGGGATATCGTCATACACTAC
>BLSH010282563.1:685627-700998 GCA_018402905.1 Glandirana rugosa | reverse complement strand
CGGTGGCGGTAGTCCAAAAATTTTGACAGGTACAGGTGGTCTACCTTACTGTCGTAAAGTTTCCGGTCCTTAAAACTTTACGACCGTAAGTCCCGGTCCCTAGCGCCCACCCATCCCCCCATGAAGGAGAAAGAGAGGTCACAAACCCTCTACCTCTCGACATTCGAAGGTACCATGGTACCACACCTTTACGAACCCCTGCCATCGGCTGTACCACCGCAACGACAGTGTACAAGACAAACGACCCACCGTCCACTGTGACTGTGACATCTCCACCTCCTTCTACCTGCATGACCAGGCATCTAAATTCAAAGCACTTGCTGCAGTGGAATAAGTACCTCAAAATCCAAGAAAGGTCTCGGCCTCCTCCTGCTTCCTCTTCTGCTGCTGCCTCCGCCTCTTCCTCCACCTCTACAGTGTCAGTGTCACCTGCCACCCAGCAAACAGAACATGTGACAGCAACGCCACCATGTCGGCTACCGTCCCCAAGCATTTCCACACCATGGTACCATGGAAGCTTACAGCTCTCCATCTCCCAAACACTGGAGAGAAAGAGGAAGTACCCCCCTACCCACCCGCGATCCCTGGCCCTGAATGCCAGCATTTCAAAATTCCTGGCCTTTGAAATGCTGTCATTCCATCTGGTGGACATGGACAGTTTTAAAAACCTGATGGCGGTGGCTGTCCCACAGTACGTGGTTCCCAGCCGCCACTACTTTTCCAGGCGAGCCATCCCTTCCCTGCACAAACAAGTCGGGGACGAGATCAAGTGTGCACTGCGCAACACCATTTGTGGCAAGGCCCACATAACCATTGATACGTGGACCAGTAAGCAGGGGCAGGGATGCTATATCTCGCTAACTGCACACTGGGCAAATGTAGTGGCGGGTGGGCCTGAGGCGTCTAGCCGTTTAGCGCATGTTCTTCCACAAAAGAGGATGGCAGGGCATTTCTCTTTGCCTCCTGTTGCCTCCTCCTCCTACTGCGCTTCCTCCTCTACCACCTCCTCATCCGCTCAGCGTAACACCTTCACCACCAACTTCAGCACATCCAGGGGGAAACGACAGCAGGCTGTTTTAAAACTGATATGTTTGGGGGATAAACCCCACACTGCGCAGCAGCTGTGAACGGGCATTGAACAACAGACCGATGAGTAGTTGTTGCCACTGAGCCTCAAGCCCGGCCTGGTGGTGTGCGATAATATGCAAAATGTCGTAGCAGCTCTGGGCCTAGCCGGTTTGATGCACATCCCTTGCCTGGCGCATGTGCTGAATTTGGTGGTGCAGAAATTTCAAGAAAACTACCCGGATATGTCAGAGCTGCTGCAGAAAGTGCGGGCACTGGTCAGTCGCTCTGCGGAACAGCACCACCTGACCACCAATGAGTGGGCCTCCATGCGAGACCTGTGTACCATATTGCGGTGTTTCGAGTACTCCACCAACATGGCCAGTGCCGATGATGCTGTTCTGACCGTTACTATCCCACTTTTATGTCTCCTTGAAAAAACACTTTGGGCGATGATGGAAGAGGATGTTACCACAGGAGGAAGAGGGGTCATTTCCACGGTTATCAGGCCAGTCATTCACAAGTGCCTTGAAGGGTGGGTTCCTGCACCAGCATAGGCCAGAAAAAAAAATTTCAAGCCAGGGCACAGTTCTGTAGGATGAGGAGGACGAGGAAGATGAGGAGGAGGAGGAGGGGAAGGAACCGTGTTCACAGCAGGGTGGCACCCAACGCAGCTCGTGGGCATCACTGGAGCGTGGCTGGGGTGATACGGAGGACACAGATGATACACCTCCCACAGAGGACAGCTTGTTTTTGCCTCTGGGCAGCCTGGCACACATGAGCGACCACATGCTGCAGTGCCTGCTCAATGACAGCCCAAATTTTAACTTGTGCCGATTACTGGGTGGCCACCCTGCTGGATCCCCATTACAAGGACAACGTCCTTGATTCCCTCACTGGAGCGTGATCTGAAGATGCGCGACTACAAGTGCACGCTGGTAGACGCGCTGCTGAGGGCATTCCCAAATGACACAGGGGGCTCTGTGAAAGCACAAGGCGAAGGCGGAGGAGGAGGAAGAGGTCGCCAACGCAGCTGTGGCACTGCCAGCACCTCAGAAGGCAGGGTTAGCATGGCCGAAATGTGGAAAAGCTTTGTCAGCAGCACGCCACAACAAACAGCGCCACAAGCTGATAGGCAACGTCTTAGCAGGAGGCAGCATTTCAGCAACATGGTGGAACAGTATGTGTGCCCACACCTACACGTACTGACTGATGGGTCTGCCCCATTCAACTTTTGGGTCTCCAAATTGGGCACATAGCCTGAGTTTGCCCTTTATGCCTTGGAGGTGCTGGCCTGCCCTGTAGCCAGTGTATTGTCTGAACGTGTGTTTAGCACGGCAGGGGGCGTTATCATAGACAAGCTCAGCCGCCTGTCCACAGCCAACGTGGACAAGCTAACGTTTATTAAAATGAACCAGGCATGGATTCCACAAGACTTGTCTGTACCTTGTGCAGAATAAACATTTAGACCGGCCTCACACAGCCATTGGTATATTTTGTTTTTTTTTAATATGTCTCAATATTTTGGGGGCTACCCCAATTAGAAAAAAAAACAAACAAACAAATAACAGTGTTGGCTACCTCCTCCTCCTCCTCCTCCACCACTGCCACTTCCACCTACACTGCCATGGTCATGGCCTAGTCAACCTCTAGGCTCCTACTCCACATCCACCTCCTCCTCCCATTTTTATTTTTTTAATTTGATTTTAAGTTATTTCCCTATCTACATTTGTTTGTAGGGCACTTGTCCTACTCCTTACCCCCATTTTGCTTCCTTTTGCAGCCCTCTAGCCCTTTCCAGGACTTTTTTACAGCCATTTTTGTGCCCAAAAGTGCGGTTCACCATTGACTTCAATGGGGTTCGGGGTCCGGAGTCAAGTTCGGGTCAAGTTCGGTACCGAACCCAAACTTTTTCGCGAAGTTCGGCCTAACTAGACGAACCCGAACATCCAGGTGTCCGCTCAACTCTATCCATGGATGCTACAATTGATCTCCATTGAGGCCTACCAGGATCTTTATGAACTTTAAGCAGATGGTAAAACATGTGGGATTTAAAAAAATATCTTAATGAAAAAAACATAATACTTTTTGTTAGTAATCCAATCATTAAGTGCTCTTTAACCAGGGGCATTTAGTTCAAGACTATATATTTTCCGTGGAGTTATTGGTTAACCTAATATAAGTGAAAATGTCCAAAAGTAATTATGTTGCTTCCTCAATGTAGTTCCCTCTTTCTTGAATGATACTGTAACACTACTGCCTTTGTCTGCCTGTTTTTGATAATATTAGGATTATTTGTGAAATCCCTAAATGCCATGGATTCTTGTATACTTTGATTATACAGTGCTGTAAGTAGGTGCCAGCTGTCTGATGCAATTGCCCCTCCCCACTCCCCCTCCCTGATGCAACTGCACAAAGGGACAGAGTGCAATGTTGGCAGGTAGCATGTTTCTGTATGGAAGCTCTTCTCATCTCCCGCACGCTCTGTATTCTTTCCCTCCCTCCAATCTGGTAGCTGCCATAAGAGCCAATCGGCAGCAAGGGGAGAGGACTTGGGCTGCTGCCTTGCATACTGGGACATGTAGTCCTGCAGGGAGAGACTGCTGCACTTGTGGGCTGGATAAGCAGAAGTACAGATCCTCGTAGACTCCCCTCGTAGTAAGTTTGGGGCTTTTGTTGCCTGAAGTTGCAAGATTGAGGTTGCTCCTATAGCCCACCGGAAGCTCAGCAAGCAGAGACCTGATCCAGAGGCTACTGCAGGTCAGTATCATCCACAATCAACAACACATGCACTGTCACCACAGGAGGGCTGGAAAATCCGTCCACCATCCGCTCACATTACTGTTTGCTGGAAACTTCAGGAAGAGACTGAAGGGGCCACTTCCATCACAGACACCTGTAGCTGTAACCCGGGATTGAGGCTGTCAGCCTATAACTGACACTGCTAGCAGAGACTGAGTTGGCAAGGGTAGGACACCAATTACACCTCGCACACACTGCATCCATACCCGCTTTATACAGTACTCTGGCTTAGACTATATTGAAGCTATATTGAATCTATACCTGAACTGTACCACTGTTCTACTGAAATGTCCTTGCATTTGACCCATCATTTTCTGGTACCGGTCCCATATCTATATTTCATCTGTGCAAAGACTATACCACCTGTATAGTACAGGTTCAGGACTGTTGTTAGTGTTACTAAACACACAACAGTATAATCAGTCTGTATATGCAGTAAAGCATGCTTGTTATACTCACTGTGGAACCTGAGGAGTTAATCATGTGTAATGTGTAAAAAGGCTGTTTTATGCATAGATCCTTCCCTCCTGCACTGTCTATCTGGGGAAGGCCAGCTAACACAGGCAGGGTAGCTGAC
Source organism: Glandirana rugosa (assembly GCA_018402905.1). Classification (NCBI taxonomy): domain Eukaryota; kingdom Metazoa; phylum Chordata; class Amphibia; order Anura; family Ranidae; genus Glandirana; species Glandirana rugosa. Next base: position 696,554 of record BLSH010282563.1, on the reverse strand, counting down.
CTGCACATGCTTAGTTGTGTCTTTTATGCTGGAGCAAACATTTACTTGTTCTCAGAGCTAGCCAGGTCACATTATATTGACACCACACATGTGGGTGTGTATTCAGGATGTAGTGGAAATCTCCTCCTACCTAAAATTCCAACTCTGGAGAAACTGTGCAGTTTATTATGTAACCGTGGTATACAGATCATTCAAAAAAGGTATATAGTGGCAGTATTTTAATGTAAAAATAAGATTTATAAGCTGTGGGCACTGGAGGGGGGGGCAGATGAACTATTTTCATATTACTGGGTTTAGTAACACTTTAAGTGCACCACTGCTCTTAAAGGGCCCCACTGATAGCCTGAAGAAGAAACAACTTAAGGACTGCCCCTGTTATGTAACCTGTTTGCATACTCCTCCCATTCCATCTCCCTATACACACTTTTGACTGGTCAAATGCCAGACAGTCCTAAGCCTAGCATAGCTGCTATTATTGAACTCTGGCAGTTTAGCTCCGGTGGTTTCTAATTCAAGCTTTATCACTGCTTACTGCTGCACTTTATGGGAAGCTGTTATTGTTTAAGCTGACTTGGACAACAAGTGTCATTTTATGCCCTTTCCTGATTGCTAACTACTTTGTATACTAAAGTACATTATTATTGCTATTCATTTTTCTCATTTTTATTTGGGCGAAATATATTTATTACATTTGCTATACTACTTGATTTGTTGCCTGTTTCTTTAAAAAAACACTATTACTGGGTCCTTGGTGTTACCATCAGTGATTTCCTATGATAGTTTGTGCTTGTGCACTCTGTTGTGTCAGAGGGGCTGAGATCTTTGAGATGGTCAAAGCTAGCAGCAGAGGACCCATCTTAACTAGTGCCTCCTTCGGGGGTAGTGCTACAGTTCTCTTTACTACATACTGAGCCCTTTTTTTTGTTGTTCCACAGTTTTAGAAGTTCGGAGTGAGTGACATGATAAAAAGTGTGCATAAAAGAACCTTTGGTATGAGTCGAATAAAAAATTGATTTTGGCGTAAAATCAATTTTTTTAATTGGATGAATGTTGCTGGAAAAACTTTCAGGATTACTGGTGTCACTTTCACCAAGTAATTCCTCACGTATCTCCACATCCACGTGATCATTGTAATTGAATGAGTGAGAGGAAGTTGAATCTGTTATGATGATATTCGGGTATTCAGGCCTCACTATACCTTTTGCGTACTAGAACCTTTTAACTGTTAGGTTCCGTATAGACCTGTTTACGTCTTGAACAGAGTGAATGAGTTGGGATTTTATGTCAGGGCACAGTGTAACCCTTTGCTTTTAGGAGAAATATCCCAATCTGACAGTGCGTGGGAAGTTAAGCTGAAACTCTTCACGTTACAGGATTTTCCTCCCCTCTGACCTCTTCTCTTTCTTTTTGGTTTTTGGAGGTTGGAGAGGGGTAATCCTAAAAAGGGGCTCCATCAGTACCTAAAGTGTCCGATGTATTTGTGGGACTGGGTGCATCAGCAGATGTGATAGTAAGATTCTCCCCAAGGTCAATTACTTTTTTTACAAATTACAGGATCTAGTACTGAAAATCTGGATCAAAAAGATACAAGTAAATTCCAGTCCCTCTGTGCTTCTTCTAGTTGAACTTTGAATATGATCCAAATTATGGAGTACAAGAGATGTATTGGAACCTGAAGGACAAACTGGAATAGGGTGTACTATACTAATTCTTTTCTCAGATGCTTGTGATCTAATCATCTGGGGAATTATTTTATTAGTGCTTCAGAGACTTGGGCCTGTGTTTTATTATTATTATTAGTAGCAGTATATATCTTAGTAGGTTCCTGCAGTCTGTATTTCTTCAGCCTGCTTAACCTAACAACTCTGGCCATCTGTCAGCATAGTTGCAGTACTCTGACTTCCCTAATGAGCTATAGAGCAAACTATGATGTAAGTGGATACTGCTTTGTCTGGTTTAATAAATGCCTTTATTTCAACCATCTCTCCACCCTTCTCTTCTTGTGTATTTTGGCACATGCAAGTTGGTTTCGCCCAGATCCACTAAAGAAGCAGCAGAGAGGTGGAAAAATGTGCAAACATTTACCAGTGGTCCCCTTCGAGAATAGTCAATAATTAGAGCAAGTCCTCTCAAATGGGAAGAGCCATAGATGGATCTAAATTTGGATGGTCCTTGCTAAACTGGCCGAATTGTGATCCATCTATGGCCAGTTATAGCTTCTACCTGTGGGTTTTTACATTCTCACCACATCTCTCATCCCCTGGTGCAGTTCAAAAGCTCCAGTAACCAGCATGGAACACATATGGATCAGTTTGTCTCAAAGCCTGCAAATTCCAAGCACAATCAAGAGGTAAATGCTGGAAACATGCCACTGTGATTTGCATGATGAATTATAAGGTATGCACAAAGAGACTTTACATACTGTACATTGAGGATACATTTCAAAGGTGAATCCTTTTCTCAGTGTTGTCAGACAGCTAGTCAGGTGGGTAGGGCTAACTATCCAACCTCACTGCTCAGCACCCTCTACACGGATCTAGATGGGAACTATATACAGGATTTGGGCTCACTGGGGGGTTAACAAGCTAAATGTTCTTCTGGTATTAGATCTTCTTTAAAGTGTGTTCACTTTAATCACCCGATGAGGTGCAAGGGAAATCTGTTTTAATTCCATTGCAAATTGCTGAGTGTTCAAAGTTGACACATTTCACTTTATTCACCTTTGTTAAGTGAATAGTGTGTATCTGAATGCTTATATAGACAGCTAGGAGCAGTGTGGAAGTCTACAAAGTTGATGCAGTATTTACTTATTTGCGGTGGGTTGTGGTAAAATTACTGTGAATCATTTTAAAGCAAAAAACAAAGATAAATTTTGGCTAAAGCCACATCCGAAACAGAAGATACAAAAAGATAAAGGACCATTGTAGCCAGCATGTCATAGAGGGTATAGGTAAAAGAGCCAAGGGAATGGCATAGCTCACCTGTAGGGGTATGGCCAACAAACACGTGCAGCGCCCACCAGGCTGACCAGGCTGACTGAACACCCACCAGCGGCACGCCCTTATGTACTCCCGCCGTGCGCATTATTGGGTCCTGATAAGCCGTTTTATTGGTGAAATGTTGACCTGGCAGGAAACATACAGTCTCCATTTTGTTGTCATGTAATTTCTATACTTGTTGACCCGATTATAGTTTTCTGGTACCTCAGTAGAGTCTTTTTTGCAACATTAAAATATGGATCTTTTATAGGCTTATAAGCTTTTATGAACCTGTCTTTTAATGTGCAATAAAGAGTTATATATTTTTTATCAGGTGTTGTGTCACCCATGCTGAACCCTGAAAGTCCGGCTATTTAGTTGGGTTCTGGCTTCACTGGTCCTGTATCTTTTTGTATCATTTTAAAGCAGTCTACTCCAATATGTAATTATTCTATAAAACTATGGGTTGGTTTACTAAAGCTGGAGAGTGCAAAAAACAGTGCCGCTTTGCATGCTAGCCAATCAGCTTCTAACCTCAGCTTGTTCAATCAAGCCTTGACAGTAAAACCTTGAAGCTGATTGGTTTCTGGGTGGAGCTGCACCAAATTTTGCACTTTCAAGCTTTAGTAAATCAACCCCTGTATGTCTTACAATGCTTTATGGTTGTCATGTACCTGATATGAGACTGAAATGATGAGGTCGGCCTCTCTTGTATCTCCAGCTTGGGCCCCGCTGAAAGTGGAATAGAGGGTACCGAGGGACAGGAGGAACATGAGTGCTTGTGGGTATTTCTGTAAGAACTTGCAGCAGGAGATGCGCTTCCAAGGAGGCTGGTGAACCAGTGGATCAAGAACCGTAGTAGTGTTTAGAAGTCTAGCCCAGATTAAAGAGGCACTCCGCTTACACTGTTGGTTGAGGACCTGCAGCTTGTCAGGGCTCTCAGCAGACTTGAGGCAGGAACACTTAGCGGTGCACATCGCTGGTACAGCAGATAGCCAAACAGGCACTTCAGCAGGACAAAAAGCCAGGATTAGAGGTAGCAGCGAGGTCACAGGAATAGCCAGGGTCATGAGCAGACAAGCAGCGAGGTACCAAATCATGAGCAAAGCCAAAGACAGGAATGGAGCCAGGTCAGGAATTAACATAGAAGTGGGATCCAAGATCAGGTCAAGAGTAAGCCAAGTCAGCAACAAGGGAATCATGCAGGATAAACGCAGGACACAGGGAACATGCATGCGTCTGTTAACCATTCTGTGAGAAATACTATGTGCATATCTGCACACCAGATGTCTCACAGGGATTCCCTGAGAGTGGTCCCGTGGATTACTTAGAAGAATTCTCTGGCAGGGAAAAGTCACAGAGGTCCAGCCATACTAGTAGAATATGTAACGCCAGTGAGTGACCATTTGTACTAAACATACATTGCACATCACAGCAACACACTCAGACCAGAGCCCAGTTTGAATTTCTGTTATGGTATGTTCTTTGAAAACATCACTTTTATTGAAACCATTAGAGAAGTGTGCCTGCAGAAAAACATTAATTCCTTTTAAAACCAAACATGCCTTACACTTTATGTGACTCTGTGGGGTTCCAGACCAAGCTTCACCTATTAGTTTACTTCTGTTCCACAGGTTATACTGCACAGTTTACAGTAACTGGAATTCATATCATTTGAATACGTGGTCTGGTTGTTTTTTTCCATGCCATTTTCAGAGTAGCGTTTGCCATTTCTAATGTTATTCTTCCCTCTGCATTCATTCAAACTTGAATTTTGTGATGACCCCCCACTTTTGTTCATTAACTGCTAGATAGCAGTGGTAGCCTAAGGGTGGAAACATTTTCAGAAGTCTGTAGACACCGTAACACGCTTCCAAATTTAGGCAGCTAGACAGATACAATATTATAGAAACTCAAGTGGTTGTGGGTATAATTGCCATCATCCCAATTACATTATTTTAAAGCATATCCTCATTTGGTGGAATTTTTAAGGCAATCAAAACATATTTCGTAAGATAAAAATAAAATTTTATTGAAAAATTATTATCATTAAAATTGTAAAAAGGAGCATTGTACAATCTTTACAAAATATAGGTCCAACATGGCATATTTCAAAAGCGCTTCAAAAGTAAAAGGAATACAAGAAGTGGTATCCCCCAACTACTTGCTGACGTTCCACACTGATGATGAATGAATGGATGAGTCCAGTAGAGTAGGGGTATCCAAAGCATTTTAAAGTATAGATACAATGATCTTCTTCCTCAGGGATACTTCCACATCTGCAAAGCAGAATAGTAATGCTTACAGCATTACATGACATGGCATTGAACATTTGTGTATACATATAAAAACAGTATAAATACCAACTCTTTCATAAGTGATTACATAACCTGTTTTCAGGTGCATAAGGATCTTATAGAGCCAGGGGAGGAGAAATTGCAGGCAATTGGTATTCTCAGTGAAGAGCTGTGGGGGGGGGGGGGGCGTGTCAGTGCCAGTCTCAGGAAAGCAGAGTGAGTGGCAGAAACACATGGGATATCACACAAAGGAAGCAATACCAAGTTAACAGGATACAATTTTATACAAGTACGTGGTACAGCAGGGACATATCAGGAGGAATATGAAATTCTGGGTGGAATCTTTGTTGAATCCTCTGTGACTCAAACCCTGGCAGAAAGTGGGTAGGCCATTTGGAGGTATAAGTATTATCTTTGTCAGACCAGTGATTTTTTCACAGTGATTCTTTTTTTTTTGGTGCTCTATTCCTACATATATGGATCCAGCTTTCTGATCTTTGAATCATCTCAGTTTAAACCATTTGGATGTGTGCTGTACAGCTAACAGAATCTTAACCATAAGTCTGGCGAGTATGATCTCTGTAATGGGGGTCAAACCTTTTCAGTAAGAGGCTAATTTTACCTGATGGAATATCATTGCCCATATCATAGGAGATTGTGTGAAGTTGAATTAATTTGATCTTTTGCAACATTTTCATAAATATAGGAGAGCAGCCCTCAAGACTGTTCACAAAGATACTTTGTATCATTCATTTAAGCTTGTTAGTACATACTCAGGGCCGTCTTTACAGCAGGGCCCTGTCATTGTTTAGGGGTCAAAAGCAGAGCTGCCCCTTAAGCCTGCGCTGGCCGCAATCAGGACCTCCATCAGCGGACCCCCATCGGCGCTGCATATCTGTGCACAGCACCAACAGTGACACAGGCAGCCGGCATCATCAGCGCGCAGTACGGGGCCTTGAGCGGGTGGGCGGGGCCTTGAGCTCCACTGACACTCTTACCCTGCCCCTTGCTATGCGTGCTCTCCGCGCTGCCTGCCTCTGTCTGTGTACATGAGCGGATCTGAGGCTGAGGTACCACCGCCGCATAGTAATGAAGAAGAATGCCGCCAATGTCAGAAAGGAGTGTGCTGCCTACAGTCTAGATTAGACTACACAACAGCAGCACCAGTGTGAGCAGATGGTGATCTGAGCTGTGCTGGCCAGCCAGGACTACCAGGTAGGTCTTTCTCCTCCCCTGGATCTCCATATGTTTGAAAACCTGTCCCTAACCAGTCCAGTACAGGCTGACTGTGGCTGTTTATTTACAGAGCTTGCTGCACAGCATGGGCCAGGGCCCAGGCTGCCAGACCACACTGCTTGATGATGGGCTTATTTTAGGCCTCATTTACATTTATGCATGTTTTTACAGGCAGAGCAGCCCATTCATTTGACACATGCAGTGGCCTTGAATTCCATTCTGCTTTTGCAATATGCAATTTACCCTACAGTTCCTGCACTGGCAAACTTGCTGCGTTTTTAGATGCATGAGTCACGCTGCATTTGTGTGTGCAGGAGCTGCAGGTTGCATGGTGCAAAAGCAGAATTCAGTTTCAAAGCCACTGCATTTTTAAAAATGCAGCATGTATCTTTTTTGTGCGGGAAGCACAGGCAAGGCAGCCTATTCAAATGAATGGGCTGCCGTGCCTGTGCAAATGTGGCCCTCCAACCCACATACATGTGAACAGGGCCTAAAGGGGTATTTACAAATAAAAACACTGAAGGTTTGGATCATATTTAGGGTTGCACCGATACTGATACTAGTATTAGTATCGGTGCCGATACTGAGCATTTGCCCGAGTATTTGTACTCGTACAAATGTTCCAATGCCTAATCCGATACCTGGGAAGTCAGGGGCGATCGGTGCGGCGGTTGGGGAAGATTCTCCCTCCCGTGGCTGTCAGCTGCCGCTTGTAACTGCCCCTACCCTGTCTTCTGTGTCCTCCTCCGGTCCCCCTCCTGTCATCCTCCGTGTCCTTCTACTGCCCTCCTCTTGTCATCCTCCGTGTCCTTCTTCTGCCCCCCCTCCTGTCATCCTCTGTGTCCTCCTCCACCGGTCCCCCTCCTGTCATCCTCTGTGTCCTTCTTCTGCCCCCCTCCTGTCATCCTCCATGTTCTTCTCCGGCCCCCTCCTGTCCCATATCTGTCAGGATGGAGAGCGGAGAAAGGAGCCGGTATATATGTCATGGGGGGGGCCCCAAGAAAATGTTTGCCCAGGGTCCAAACCATATTAAAGATGGGCCTGCACATACTTTTAGGTTATGGACTACAAGTAACACAAACACCATTTAATTTAATTTGAATTTCACTTGTGTTGATTTTAGATATATACCTTTTTGAAATTTTTAATATTTTTGAGCCACTGTGGTTTATATACATTTGCACTAGTCACTTTTTGCAGTAAAAATTGGTTATATGATTTATATATACAGTAGCAATAGCGCACCATTTTAATTGTTTATGCTTTTTTGACCTCATCCTGGGTTTTGAGTAGCAGCTGTTCCACTGATAAAGACCAGTGCAGAGATTCTTGTATATTATAATCTCTTTGCAGCTGTGATAGTGTGGCCGGTCGGGGCCCTTGTCTCTCCTTTCATTGGTCCAGTGCCAGAATACCTCCCCTATGATTGGTTCCTGGGGATTGGTATTCAGACCTTGAATGTGATATCCTCTTGAGACTCAGTGGTTGATACACATATGACAAATGCTATGGTAAGCTTACTGATACACATGGTGATTTAACCTGGTAAATTCACAGTGTAATGATGTTTTACAGTGAAAAATTTTTTCTAACTTTTCAAATGCTTCCACAGTTTCCCCGATGAAGCATTTGTGAACTGTGAAATGCGTCGGTACAGACCAGCGGGATTCAATAGCATCTATTTTGCTTATGCTTTTGCATTGGTTTTAATACTATGTATTACAGTGTTTGTAATTTGAGTATGGTGATTATACATTATCCCACCATATTTTTATGAAATAAATATTGTTTTACATCATATTTTTTTGCTAATTTGAAAACAATGCCCCCTATTCTTGGGAAGTAATCTCCTTTTTGTTGATTATGTTAATCTCAATAATGTGAACAAAAAACACAAATCTAAATAAACTGGTTCATGCCTGGTCATACTCTTGCATCCCTATGGTAAGTATGTTTCTTACAGGTGTATATATAATCAAAACAAGGCTCAACCCATGGGTCATCCAGTGTACAATATGATATGGGTGGGTATTAAATCCTTCACTCTGCACCCACTATAATTTTGCAAGGGTTTCAGTGTTAAAGTAATCCAGTGTGGAGTAAAGCATACATAATGTACATAACAGCTAACATGCTGTTGTTCATATGTAGTAAATATATGTTCAGCTGTCCGTTGCATGTATACCATTTGAGTATCCCTCAAGTCTCGAAAAACATTAGTAAAAACCATCTGCCTCCTGAACACCATACAATCAACAGTACCTGAGAGACAAGGCAAACATGCTGAGCATGAATACAGTGTAGGATATCCCTTTCCAGATTAAAGCTCAAAAAGACAGTAACTGCCAAAAAGTGTTTCATTTATGTGTATAGGGTGGAGGTTTCACATATTTGAAAAAAGACACCGACCATCCATTTCAACCTATGATGTGTGTATGTGTTTATGTCAATAGTACATTGTATACCCCTGTATGTTGTGGTTGTTAAGGTGCCCATCTAATAGTTTTTTAAGCTATTGATGCTCCCTGCTGATACCACTGCTTGTGGAAGAGAATTCCACATCCTTTTTGCTCTGACAGTAAAGAACTCGATACACAGTTTAAAGTTAAACCGCTTCTCTTTCAACTTTAGTGAATGGCCGTGTGTCTTTTTAAATTCCCTTTCACTAAATAGTTTTTTCCCTATGCTAGGGTCGCCATTACGGTATTTGTATATTGAAATCATATCCCCTCTCAAGCGTTTCCTCTCCAGAGAGAATAAGTTCAATGCTTGTGGTCTTTCCCCATAGCTGAGGTCCTCTATTCCCTTAATTAACTTTGTTACCCTTCTCTGGACTCGCTTCAGTTCCAGCACATCCTGAGGACTGGTGCCCAGGATTGGACAGCATATTCAAGATGCGGCCGTGCCAGAGTTTTGTAGAATGGGAGAATTATTGTTCCCCCTTTTTTTTGTCAATACGTTTTTTTATTGGATTTTAACATATTAAAGTAGAAAAGAAAAGTAAAAACAAATATAGAAATGCGTATATGTACAGGGTTTGCAGTACAATACATTTAAGGGGTAGAGATGTGGTACAATATTCAACATTATCAGTTTTTACCATTCGTCCAGATGTTCCATATATCTCAGAATTTATTGTAAGACAAAGAGTTAAATGCAAGAAGAGCCTCGTACGTTTTGTTCATATCAACCAATTCATTGACTTCTGATTCGGAGATAGTGATGTTTTCCATCTCCTAAGGATTAGTGTCCGTGCTGCTAGTAGTATAAGCGTTACTACTGGTCTGTGGTTCGGGGGATAATTGTCTACCCTTATGTTTAGGAGAGCCATTTCTGGCCATGGATTCTTTAGTATACCCATGCATGAGGCTATGCTTTGGAATACTCTATTCCAAAAGCTCGTTAACGCTGGGCATTCCCAGAGGACATGGAGTAGGTTCCCTATTTGGTTGCAGTTGCGCCAGCATAATGGGGAGTTTGCTGGGGAGAATTTTTCCAGCTGGAATGGTGTATAATACCATCTGTTAATTATTTTTAGAGTCATTTCCCAGTGGGATGTACAATGTGAGGATAATATTGTGGATTTTATAGCGTTCTTCCATTGTTCTTGTGTGAAGGTGCAGTTTGGTCCCTTTCCCATTTTTGCATGGGGTCTGTTTTTGTGAATTTATTTCTTTCATGTAGTATATTATAGAATAAGGAGGGGGCGTGTCCGGACGTTGGCCAAAGCGGACGCTCATTCCCGGAGCTCCGCGCTAGATCATCAGAATCGATTGCAATCCGCCTGCCAGCAGTGAAGGTGAGAGCCGATTTCACCCCAGCCAAACTCTCCACATCCCAGGCTTCAATTTAAGCCATATTTCGGGCCGATCGACGCCCGGTCCCCGCAAGGCCGAAAATCGAGGCCGCGGCTTTGCGGCCTACAAGCGTCGGGTGCAATAGCAGACGAGCGCTCCATCTTCCAACGCTCCAGGCCAGCCAGCATCAAAAATACCTCCAGCAGACCCCTCAGGCCTTAATACACAAAGCCCACGGCACAAAGGAAGAGGAAAAATCGTGAAATCAGTTCCGGCCTAACCCCCCCCTCCATGATGGAGGCCTAACAGAAAAGGCGCAGGACCCAGAGGCCTCCATAAAAACTACGACCGACCGGACCTCGCAACCTTCTACCTCGCGAGCAGACGATAACGTGGGCTGCGAACATCCGGCGTTTCGGCGCCGGAGCTAAAAGCCGGAACGCCCCTGGCCCGCAGCTAGCCGGGCTTTATACCGAATTTAACTTCGGACCCTACACCTCTCAAACCGACCCCACTTTAGCCGAGAGTGGAAGTGACGACCGTCCGCCTAACGTTAGCTAAGACTACTAGATCGCGCCTCGAGGCCCTTACTCGCAGGCGAAACCGGTTGCAGGCCTGT
>BLSH010282563.1:611726-642066 GCA_018402905.1 Glandirana rugosa | reverse complement strand
GATGACGGCCTGTTCACCATCCTCCTCAATTTAATGAAAACAATTTATTAGGTTGTAAAAATTAACTTTCAAATCCACCGTCTCGTGATCTATGTTTTCCAAACCTTCTCTTTTTTCGAAAATTTGTTTCAACAGATATTTTCTCTATGTTCAGGACAAATTCATCTTTAACTAGTTATACAAGAAAACCCGTTTTTGGGTTGCGGAACAAATTTTGTGAGTAAAGTTAGAGTCAGTTAAGTCGTCTTCTTTATAACACATGGTGTAAAAGGTGATCCCAGACGTAACAGGAGAAGAGGACCACCAGTAGGGAGCAACCTAAACTAAAGGATACAGAGAAGGGTGGAGAGGTCCAAGACGCCCCCCCCCCCCCCCAACTAAGACCATTTTTAATCAACCCCCCCCCCCCCCCGCAGAACCTGGAGAGGTGGGAAGAGACATAGGAAATCAAATCCAACGAGGGATGACCACCAGGAGAAGAGGACAATGCAGACCCTAGTGGAAAATGTGGTACACAATATTTCTTCTGCTGAATTGACTGAGATTGAAATGAGTGTTTTAAACAAGGCGTTGGGTTTTTGCCCAAAAGAACATATTGATCAATTTCTACTTAAACAGGACTTGTATCTCTTTTATAGACAACTTTGTTTAAAAGCTTTTTTCTCTTCCAAACCTTTTGTATCTAGTGCTCTGCCACCTAAACTTTCAATTAAAAATGTTGGATTATTTAACAAAAGTAATTTAACTCCTCCTACCACTTGTCCGGCAGTAGAACTATACATTAGAAAAGTGGAAAAAGATATTAAAATGTTTTTGGAAGATAGATCGGTCTTAGACCATACACCTAACAATTTGAGTAGAGCAGAACAATTGGCACTTAACTTCCTATCGACCAGGCTTGATCTCACCATCAAGCCGGCCGATAAGGATGGTTCTATAGTGATACTTGATACCTATATATATAATCAAAAAGTCATGAGGCTTCTATCCAATAGAAACGCATATGCCCAACTTGATTATAACCCTATTTTTAAAATACAAAAAAGAATTAATAGGTGCCTGGCAAAAGCGGTGGATGCTAAGATTATTGATCATGATACCTGCAAATATCTTACAGCTGAAAGCCCGATTACTCCTGTGTTATATATTTTGCCAAAGATCCCCAAAGATTCCACAGACCCCCTGGGTCGCCCAATTGTCTCCAGCATGCAATCTGTTATGGCACCTCTATCTAAGTTTCTTGGTAAAACGATTACACCCCTGATCGCTCATACCCGATCATATATAAAAGATACAATTGAATTTTTGATAAAGATACACGATTTAGAGGTGCCGGCGGATGCTATTCTGGTGACATGGGATATCTCCAGCCTATATACCAGCATGCCTCATGAATTAGAAATTGAAGCCTGTCACCGCATGTGGGATAATTCTAAATGCTACACTGTAACAGAAATTTAATTTTTGGTGAATCTTTTACAGATTGTGTTGGAGGAAATGTTTTTTTGTATAAAGAGATGCACTATAGACAACTGAAGGGTGCATCTATGGGTTCCAATGTCGCCCCCACCCATGCGAACGCATTTATGAATATGATTGAAACTGGATTTATTTATGACAATATATTGTTCATGGAGCATTGTAAATGCTGGTTACGCTTTTTGGATGATGTGTTTGTGTTATGGGGGGGCGGCATTGATACCCTCTTATTTTTTAATCAGTATCTTAATTTGTTGATTCCAGGCTTGGAATTCAACATTAATTATAATGCTGAGACTATACCATTTCTTGATGTACGTGTTTCTATTAGTGGGGGTACATTGACTAGTGATCTATATGTTAAGCCAACTGATCGAAATCAACTTCTCCGTTACACAAGTTTTCATCCGCCTAATGTTTTTAGGTCTATCCCTAAAAGTCAGCTATCACGAATAAAAAGAATTGTTAGTGATTCCAAACAGAAGGAACATCGCCTTAATCAAATGGAGAATAAATTAACTAGGAGGGGTTACCCCAGACAAATAGTGAGACAGATCAGGGAGGAGTTACCAATGAAAATTAGGAGGAGAAATGTCACTATCCAAAAAATTCCCTTTGTTACTCAGTATCATGTCCATTCTAATCGTATCTTCAGAATTATAAAAAAACATTGGTCTATATTAAGGGACAATTGCCCCCAGATTAGGGAATTTCAAAGTGCACCTATGCCCTCTTATCGGAGAGGCCGTACCATCTATAATAGAATCGTTCGATCAAACACAGTAAAACCAACTACTATTAACACCAGGACCTTTTTGGGACAACCGAACCATGGCTCATATCCCTGCCTCGCATGCACTCAGTGCAGTGCGATGATCAGGGGTAAATCATTTAACCATCCCCACAATGGTCGGAACATTGACATTAAGGGGTATCATACATGTCAATCTTCATTTGTAATATACATGATTAAGTGTCTGTGTGGTCTCCTCTATATTGGGGAGACCACACAGAAAGTCAAGGACAGAATAGCAAGGCACAAATATGCCATACGTGACAAATTAACTAATATACCATTAGCAAGACATTTAGTAGAGATGAGGCACACTGTATCCCAATTGCGATATATGGTCATTGAGACTTTGATTTGCATCTGTTTTTATAAATGTAGCTGGTAAACATTTTTTATTTCTACTGTTTGTTTTTTAATACATTTGATGATATCCATAAATATATTACATCTTGCTCTCCCACCTTTTCACTTATTATCTTTCAATTACCATATTATCTCCTTCTAAAAACTATTACATTGATTGTTTTGTCATTCTATGATTGTTAGATCTATGGACTCCTCTTCGTATCTATGTGGGTGATTGACTAGATTTGTGAACACCTTTTGATGATTAAACGGTTAAGGAAGACAGAAGAAATTATCATGTAATTTGCATAATTGATTATTTAATTGTTCCCTGGTTTAAGATGGATTATCTATGAAGTTCAAATGAATAGTATGTGATATGCAATAGTTCCTACCTGAAGAAGGGCGTTAACAATTTATTATTAGCCCGAAACTGTTGGACCTTTGCAACTTTCTTGTACTTTTTGTATATATTTCTTGTTCTAATAAATCTACGAGTGCAGCAATCCTGGAGTGATTGTTTTTATATATATATATACAGTATATATACACAGGTTTATATACTGTATATAGTTATACAGTTGTTAAGGTTTCATAAAGACACTAGTCCATCCAGTTCAACCTGTGTGGCTGTGTGTATTCATTTATGTCTCTGCCACTTCCCATATCCCTGTTTGCTCATCTAAAAGTTTTTTGAAATTATCAACATTTACCGCTGATGCCACAGAATGTGGAATGAGTTCCACATCCTTACAATTCTAATAGTAAAGAACCCCCTACGCAGTTTAAGGTTAAACCAGTTATCATCCAACTTCATTGAGAGACCACTTGTCCTCTTGAGTGACCTGAGACTGAATGGTTTCTTCTTTATGCTAGAATCACCATTTAGATATTTATATATTGCAGTCATATCTCCTCTTAAGTGTCTCTTTTCCAGGGAAAATAAGCTTAATGTGTGTAGCCTTATTAGTTTTGTGGCCCTTCTCTTCAGTTCCAGCACATCCTTCTGGAGGACTGGGGACTAGAGCTGGATGGCATACTGAAGATATGAGTTTTGTGAGTGGTCGAATTATAGATTTATCTCTTGAGTAAATACCCTTTTTAATGCATGCTAATGGTCTGCTGGCCTTGCTTGCTCCAGCTTGGCATTGCATGCTATTGCTGAGTCTGTCATTGACAAGGACTTCCAGATCTTTTTCTATCCTCGATTCCCCCCAGAGGTTCTCCCACTAGCCTGTAGCTTGCATTAATATTTTTAGCCCCCAAGTGCATTACTTTACATTTTCCTACAATGAACCTCATTTGTCATTTATTTGCCCACTCCTCTATAGAGGTCTTCTTGTAAAGTTTCATTATAATGTTATAAAGTTATTGCACTGCTTAGCATGTATCATCAGTAAACACTAAGATTGAACTAAGATTGAACTATTTATACCAACCTCTAGATCATTTATGAACAAGTTAAAGAAAGGTGGTCCCAGGACAGAGTCCTGGGGCACCCCACTCACAACTGCAGACCATTCGGAAGATACGCTATTTACAGTATCACAACAACTTCAATGCACCCCTGTAAGCAGTTTTTTCTCCTCCCTAAGTATTCAACTCTGAAGTCTTTCATGTCTTCAGTTTAATGTTATGCGAAATATGCACATTATCTTTAGTTATTAAAGCTGAGAATCACTTTGCACGTGGTCTGTAATTAATAGCATAGCCAGGGCAAATACATAAATCTTGGAGGAACATATTTCATTCCAAGGTGTAATGAAGCTTTTATTTTCCATTGTAAGCACATGTGTAGAGAATATATGAGAATATATCAAAGAACAGCACCCAAGGCATGAGCAGGCAATAAAAAGATTTTGCAACTTCTGTTAACAATGTTAAAAATTGAGCAAGCCAATGAAAGGCTTTGCATTTGCTTTCTTCCATGAAGAAACACCAGACATGATGGCTGATGTTGTCAATTTATGCATAATTTTTTTCTTCTGTCATCATGTTTATGGGATTGCCTTATGAGTAAACACAACAGAATAACGAGTCAAGACTTTCCTTGAGTCTACACCATATGACTGCCGATATATTGAGTAAATGAGCTTGCTTGTGTTGAATCCCATCCTTGATGGATCTTCATGTATTAGAATGGCACCAACAACACAAGGAGATTAATCTGTGGTTTCAGTGGTTGGCCCTCTTCATAATGAACTTTAAACATTGAGTAATAGGCTGCTCTAGAGGGGTAGAGGGAGGTCTGAGGGTTAATTTGAGTAATGCCTAGATATGTGCACTAAGTTTAAGACACACGTTTGTGTGTCACTAGCTCAAACACACTCAGCTTCAGTTTTTGATTGTAATGCATATGGTACAGTTACAGTATTCAAGCAATTAGCTGAAGATGCAGGGCCAGACTTTAATAATGCAGTCTATAGAATTGGTCTCTTGTACATTTACAAGTCATCAGTAAATACCTGAAGATATTCCTCAATAGTTTTGTTCTAAATCACACACTGATAACATTGAAAACCTGTGTGTTGATTTCTATTAAAGATAAGCAGTTTCTTCTTAAGGCATGAGAAAAAGTGATAGTACTAGACTTTCACATTGTCAGTTCACACAAATTCTACAATCTTACAGTTTTGAAGAGTATGCCAAGTCTTTGTGAGTACCTTTGTTTCAGGGAATTTATTGCCAGTGCTGTTGATATCCTGGATATGATAAAGTTATTTGAAATGTGTTTTTTTTACATTTGAAGAGTTCAAATCTAATTGTACTTTGAATTCATACTGTATAGAGGTTGTCAGCAGCACTGTCCTTTTCTATTTAGGATCATCACTTTTGTGTGCTACTAAGAAGCATAAAAAGTATTTTTGATTATGAATCCCAAGAAGCAGAATCATTTACATTATCTTTTTTTGTCTTACAGCAGCCCTCTTTTTGAATGGAACTACTTACTTCAGGGTCACATTTTTGTAGTCCTTTCTGCATGTAGTTCTGTGAGATCCTGGTTGTGCTAGAATGGTAGGCATTGTTTAACTAACTGGTTTTATTCTGCACAAAAATTAGCTATTTAATTTTTATAAAACAGAATTGAAAGTGACCAGCTATAGTCTTTAGAACAATTGCAAGACAAAACGAAGAGCAAAACGTAAAACTACAGCTGCTTATATAGCTGCAAAAATCTAACAATGAGGCCTCATACACACGGGCGTTTTGCACGCCGGCGTTTGTAGGCGTTTTTAGCAGCTCTCCATGTTATTCAATGGCCTTCTAAAAACGCCGGCGTTAGTGAGCAGTAGAGGGCGTCGGCGTTAGTGAGCTGTTTTTAGAACGCGGGACCATCGCGTTCTGTAGCTGTAGCATTTTGGCGTTTTTTGACGCCAATCAGCAAAACGCTCACTAACGCTTGCTAACGCCCGCTAACGCTGTACCGGCGTTAACAAGCGTTTTTTGACGCCGGCGTTTTTAGGTTGAAAAATAGCAGAGGACTGATTTTTTTTTAAAAAACGCCTATTGACGCCGACGCCGATGCAAAACGCCGCAAAAACCGCCGATTTTTTAAAAAACGTCGGACCTGGCGTTTTGCTTATTTATTATAAAACGCCCGTGTGTATGAGGCCTAAAGCACCCTTTAATCTTAGTTAAATCGATCATTGTACATTTTTCAAAGTTGTATGTACAGTATCTCACAAAAGTGAGTACACCCCTCACATTTTTGTAAATATTTTATTCTATCTTTTCATGTGACAACACTGAAGAAATTACACTTTGCTACAATGTAAAGTAGTGAGTGTACAGCTTGTATAACAGTGTAAATTTGCTGTCCCCTCAAAATAACTCAACACACAGCCATTCATTTCTAACCCACTGGCAACAGAGAGGAGGAGATGGGGAGGAGTGCAGACACGTAGTGACGCCGTGCCATGTAACCACGCCCCCTGCTCGCTCGCCCACACCACGCTAGCTGCCTGTTGTGGGATGAAGATGGGAAGCCAGGCCGGATGGTGCGACTCCAGTCCCTGTTTACGGCTCGTACACCTAGCTAAGGCATCGACTACCCCCTCACACCCCCGCAGCAGCAGATGGTACCTATTTGAAGCTGGTCTAACTATCTCAGCAGGTAGCAGAATGGCGTCCTGCCTGGCTGGTCAGAGAGGCTTGAGTCCTTGACTACAGCTTTGTCTCCCCTTTGTTTTCCTGTCAAAGTAACAACCTCTCACCCGTAACCCCACAGCAGTAAGCCGGCATAACACTGATACTAGCCTGGAGGTGAGAGTGGCTGAACAGCGGTGAGGATGGACAGACCTCAGAGACAGAAGGGAGCATTGAGGAGGAGCCGTAAACACCCTTGCATGGCTAACAAGCTCTTGAGAGCGGTACACTCATGAAGAGAACAGTACAGATCGTGTGCAAGTCAGTGAAAGGAGGCAACCAGCCGGAGGAGTGTTAGATGTAAACCGTTGTTTTACTCACCTATTTATGTGATAACTGGATATTGGATATAAACAGAACTGCTTTTTCCTTACCTTCATCAACCTATGTGACGCAGGGATATAAATAGAACTCTCTTTAGTAAAGGCAGTCCAATATAGCTGAGCTTCCTACCGTATTACAGAGGAGGCAGCTATACAACTATAGTAAAATCAAAATCAGTGGACAGAAGGTTAATTATCTCCAGATAAAAGGTGACTATTGACTTTAAATAATAACTTAAAAACCTACATACTTCAGCAGATAAATATGAAGGGTAAAACAAATAAGAGTGGGACAAACAAAACCAACCAGATTGCCCCAAATACAGGTGGAATACAGCGATACATGGCTGCTGATGTAAGTATGTTAGAGAGCCCTAACCGAGGAGCTGCGGGGGGAGGGCCCACTGAGGCAACAACATCTAAGCTAAGAAGTGTCGGAAATACCCCCCCAGGAAACAACAAAGCCCAAAAGGCTCAAAAAGCACAAGATGGAGATCAAAAGAAAAAAGGGGGTACAGGGCAAACAGCTGTGGAGGAGAGGGTAGGAGAAACCCAGACAAGTATCCCCCAAATTAAGGAGATTCTAACAGAAATGTTGACCAAGGTGGAAGTCTCCCTAAAAACAGATATTGCAGCAATTAGAACTGATATTGGCCAGGTCCTCCATAGAGTGGAAGAGACGGAAGAAAGATAGGATTCACAGGAATGGAAGATAGAAGAATTAAATAAACAGATGAATGTCTTGCAAAGAGTAAATAGAGATATCTTGTATAAAATGGAAGACCAGGAAAATAGAAGCCGTCGAAAGAACCTGCGTATAAGAGGCCTTCCAGAGAAATATAAAGACAAAGAACTAGTGGGAGTGATGCACGGCCTGTTTAACCCTGTACTGGAAAAAGAAGCGCCAGAAGTGGTGAAAATAGACAGAGTGCATAGGATCAATAGGTTCCAATCTAAAAGGGCCGACATCCCCAGAGATGTAATAGTGAGATCCCATTGTGCGGAAGAGAAAATGCAGATTATGGGGAAAATACGGAAAATGGACAGAATCTCATATGAAGAGGTAGAATTACAGATTTACTTGGACCTTCATTACTTTGACTTTGGCAAGATGAAGAATCCTGAAGCCGTTAACTGAACAACTGTGAAAATCTAACATAATCTATTGGTACGGGTTCCCTGCCTGTCTTAAGGGGAAATAAGATGGCCGGACTGTGGTGCTGAGATTCCTTGAGGACCTAAAAGAGTTCTGTTAGAAATTGGAGATCCAACCACCACCCATGCCAGGCTGGGATGAAGAAAACAACAGTCTAACGTCAATTCTAGACAATAGGAGATGGACTCGGGAAGAGGGGAAACGGGGGGGAGTGTAGGTAGAAAAGGAGGAAAGGAGCAGATAGGGGAGAAAGGTCCCCCCAGTAATTACAAGAACTATGTAGTAGAGGACAAGAATTGTAAGAAGAAGGAACTCAATGGTAATTCGTAAAAGGAAGATTAGGAGGAGGGAGGAGAGTTAGTAGTTTGAACAGGTAGAAGGGAAGAAGTTTATATATATATGTAGAACGGGGGATGGGAGGGGAAGAGGGGGCGTGGGGAATGGGGAATGTCTGGAGAACTCCTCTATGAGGTGTGGAAAGAAGGGGACACCCTGGGAGGGTGGCCAGTTCCATACACTGAACGGAACATGGGTAGCCATTCAACTAGGGGTGAGGATAAGTCTCCAGAGAGAGAGGGGGGTGGGGTGGGAGAGGATGGCAGGGAGGGATGGGGGGATGGGAATTAGGAGGAGGGGATGGTCCTTGGGGAGGGTGGGACAGGGGAGGCTAGAGGAGGTCGCCATCGGCTCTATTTAGTATACTCTCTTCTAAGGCTGACAAAAAAAGATGGGAATAGGATGAGGGATAAAAAAGTTGAAGATTGGGGGGCCCCCTTTGGTAGCTCATGGTAAGGATAAAATTAGTAACATATAATATAAGGGGGCTCAACGCCCCTGAAAAAAGATACAAGGTCAATAAGGAATTACAGTACCATGGGGCACAAGTGGTGTGTCTCCAGGAGATGCATATTACCCATGCCTCTGGGCATAGATTAGCGACACATTGGTCCCCTAGATGGTTTTATAGAGATTCAACCTCAAGTCGAGCAAGAGGAGTCGCTATCAGGTTTAGTAAAAATATGGTGTTTACAGTAAAGGAACAAATGGCTGACCCCGAGGGAAGGTTTTTGTTTGTAAAGGGAAAATGATGGAATACAGAATGTACCTTTGCAAGCATTTACTCTCCAAATAAGGATCCATAATTTTTTTTTAGGAAGTGATAAAAAAACTCATGACATTTAAAGAAGGGTGTCTAATAATATCTGGGGATCTTAATATGTGTGTAGAACGAATATGGACGCAACAGGAACTTCCAAACACATGCTACCTGGTAGATATAAGGAAATTAAAAAGATACTGGTGAATAATCAATTGGTAGATGCGTGGAGAATAAAAAAAACCCAAACTCAGGCACTACACATATTATTTTGCTGTATATAGGTCTTATTCTAGATTGGACTATGTTCTAATCGAACACTAAGATTGAAGCCATTACTATCTCAGACCACGCCCCAGTATGGGCCCAATTGGAAGTTGAGACTGGGGAGTGGAATGGTATGGAATGGTATGACATGGAATCTAAATGATTCCTTTATTCAAGATCCTAAAGTAGTAGAGTATTTGGAACACAACTTAATTATTTTTTTCACTATTAATGACTCATCAGAGATTACAAGATCCCTCCTGTGGGAAACACAAAAACCATATATGAGGGGGCTACTGATTGGGATAGGGGCAAAAAATAAGAAAGAAAAAACAGAGAGGATAGGCTCCCTATATAGAGAAATTCAAGAATTAGAAAAACAGACCTAGAGTAAAGGAATGCCAGGGAAACAGGAGTTATTTATAAAAACGGGGGAACTGGCGGACCTTATGGAGTCAGAGAGAAGAAGAGCTTTCCATTTAGTAATGAAAGATAAATAACAATGGGGAAATAGACTAGGGAAATGACTAGCCAGGAGGGTAAAAGAAAAAAAGAGCGCAACGTTTATCCCTAAGATCCAAAACGAGAAAGGAGAGATAGTTCATGCATCCCCGGAGATAGCCAAAGTGTACCAATCATAATATAGTAAACTCTACAACATCAAACAAAGAGAAGAAAGAGGAAGGGAGTGGAAGGACAGTCAGGAAATTTAAGAGTATCTTAAAGGCCTGGACCTTCCAGAGGTGCCTAAATAAGAGCTGGGTTACTTAGAAGACCCGATTTCAGAGGAAGAAATAATCAGAGCACTAAAAAGTATGGCCCCGGGGAAAAGCCCGGGCCCGGATGGATATTCTCTTTTATATCATAAAAGGTTTAAAAAAATACTGGTCCCTAAACTATGTGAGTACTTCAACAAGTTAGCAGAAGGAGAGAAATTAAGAGAGGAATCGGTAATGACCTATATTACCCTCATATTAAAGGAAGGTAAAGACCCAGACTATCCCGAAAACTATAGGCCGATATCACTAGTGAATTGTATTATAAAGATCTACTCGCAAATAATCGCTGAAAGATTAAAGCCACTCCTACCAAGATGGATCCATGAGGCTCAATCGGGGTTCGTGGCAGGAAGAGAGGGGAAAGACAACTGTCTCAGATCATTATTGGTAGTACAGGAAGTGAAAAGAAGAGGAGCCACAGTCGTACTCATGTCAATAGATGCCAAAAAAGCATTTGACAGGGTCGACTGGGGTTTCATGCTGGGAACATTGGGAATCGGAGATTGGATGATGAGTTGGATCTCGGCACTCTATCGACATCCTACAGCTAAAATAAGAGTAAATGGCACCCTGTCGGAAGCTTTGGACCTTTTCAATGGGACAAGGTAGGGGTGCCCTCTCTCTCCCATTCTGTTTGTGATAGCACTAGAAACCCTATTGGCAGCGTTTTGAAAGAACAAGAGTATCTGGGGGGTGAGAATCGGAGAGAGAGTGCATAAAATAGCGGCATGTGCAGATGATGTGCTGCTGTATATTTCCAAACCCAGGATCATGATCCCAAACATAGTTGAGGAACTCAACCGATATGGTAAGATATCAAATTTAAAGATGAATACATCTAAAACAGAGATATTAAGTATATCCATGTCTGAGAGAGAACAGCAAGCCATACAGTCCAAACGTCCCTTTAAGTGGTGTAAAGGGGAAATGGGGTACCTGGGGAAAAAGCTGACTTCATCGGCAGAGGCGCTGTATGGGATCAACTATATCCCAGTGTTAAACAATGTTAAGATACTACTAAATCATCTGAGACAAAAACCCCTATCCTGGTCAGGGAGAATAAATGTGTTAAAAATGTATGTACTGCCAAGATTAATATACCTGTTTCAACTGGTCCCAATTACAGTACCCCAGGAATTTTTCAGGAAATTAAGAACAATAACGGTAAAATATAACTGGGCAAATAAACACCCTATGATATCTTATGCAATGTTGGTAAAGGAAAAAGGGTCAGGGGGCTTAGCAGCCCCTGATTTTAGGAAATATTACCAAGCAGTAGTAATATCAAGTATAATGGAATGGATGCACAATAAGGGAGGGAAAAGTTGAGTGGATATAGAGAAGACACTGGTTAAGGGAGATTTGGGGAAAATGGTGCGGATACCACAAAAATTGAGAGCATTAGCAGGTGGCACGAGCACTTTATCAAAAAACACTTTTAGAGTTTGAGCAAAAAGAATAATTGGGAACACAATGCACCTTTAATACCGCTATTAAATACAAATTACTTTTAACCAGGGAATATGTTTATTATAGTAAATGGGCAAGAAAAGAAGAAATACTCTTGCAGGATATTATGGTTGGAAATATACAAGTTTAGTGAGATCACAAAAAAATGGGGAAGGAGGCCACTAGATAAATGGAGATATATGCAACTCCAGCACTTTACATAGTCAATTCCACAACCACTGAGGGGTAAAGGGAATATGAGGGCTATAGAGAGATTATTCAGCACACCACATTGCGTAAGACAAAGTATCTCAAAAATATATAACATTTTGGTAGGAGAAGCAGAACCAAAGAAGGAGATTATAGAAGGAAGATTCTAAAGTTGAGTTGTACATCAACAAGAGACTTGGGTACAGTAGAAATTAGCTATAAGCTAATAGCAAGATGCTACATAACACCACAGAGGGTGGGGAGGACTGGTGCAGAAGACCCCCCAAATTGTTGGAGTGGGTGTGAAGCAACGGGGACCTTCTCTCACCTGTGGTGGGAATGACCTAAAATAAGGGTGTACTGGGAGGAGATCATAGAAAAGATTCAAAGAATTACAGGGGAACAAATTGAGAGATATGCCTGGGAATGTCTGTTCCACGCTACAGAAAAAACAGTAAAGTAAAGCAATATAAAAACACATTAGTACCATTCCTTCTGAATGCAGCTAAAAGCCTGATTCCGAAACTATGGAAAACCCCGAAGCCCCCTCAATGAGTGAGTGGACAGCAAAATTAGATTGGATAAGGTCTATAGAAGAAACAATCCATATAGCAGAAGATTCCTTAGAATGGTATTGGAATATTTGGGCGAAATGGATTGAATTTAAAAAGACGAGAGAATTCATATCAATGATGGGGTTGGGGAGTGGAGAAGAAGAGGGGTAAGAAGAAAGCCTAAGAATAGGAAGGAGTAAAAAGAAAGGACAAATGAGAGATGGGGATGGGGAGGAGGGAGAGGGGGAAAGGAATTGAAGGCGGTATGATACTGTTAGATAGACAAATGGAATGGAGCATAAGCTCATTTGTCTTTTCTTCTGTCTCTTTTATAAAGACTTTGTATTTGCTATGTTATAATAATAATAATAATAAAGATTGAACATACAAAAAGAAGTAAGGAAAAAGAAAAAGAGAAAAAAATACCATAATGATGTGACTAGGTAAGAGATTTATATGAACGTCAAATGGAAATTGGTCTCTTGAGGATGTATACTGAAGTGGTATGTAAAAAAATAAAAAATAAAAAAAATAAACCACTGGCAACAAAAGTGAGTACACCCCTAAGTGAAAATGTCTAAATTGGGCCCATTAGCCATTTTTCCTCCCTGGTGTCATGTGACTCGTTAGTGTTACAAGGTCTCAACATGGCACCTCATGGCAATGAACTCTCTGAGGATCTGAAAAATGAATTGTTAGGCTACATAAAGATGGCCTAGGCTATAAGAAGATTTCCAAGACCCTGAAACTGAGCTACAGCACAGTAGCCAAAACCATACAGCGGTTTAACAGGACAGATTCCACTCAGAACAGGCCTCGCCATGGTCGACCAATGAGGTTGAGTGTACATGCTCAGCGTCATATCCAGAGGTTGTCATTGGGAAATAGATGTATGAGTGCTGCCAACATTGCTGCAGAGGTTGAAGGGGTGGGGTGTCGTGCTTATGAGGAAACTTTTTCCTGCACGGTATTTATGTATGAGTACTTTGAAATGAGAATATCTTTAATATACGGGATCAATCAGTATGAACACAGACTAAAAATAGGATATTTATTAACCAAACATGTATTCATACAAAATAGTTATATATTGGTTGACACAAACAATGTTACATGAAGAATGTTAATTGATACACCACAAATGGGGAGTGTTGTACTCTATAAATGACACAAAATATACAAGACTTCTTTGTAGAAACAGTAGCCAATTATGACGACTTACAATTATGACGACAGTACATCTGTATTTCACGAATTTGACCGTTACTATACTGCAGGTATGTAAGTGATCAATATCGTGAAATAGGATTTAGACATCTTCTACGTCAATGGAATGCAAACTACAAAAATTTATCAAAATGTACGTTTAGAGAAAAAAAAATACAAAGCGTTGCCAATCCAAGAGAAGTACTTATCTGACTGTGCCTAATAATAAACAATAATGCAATATTTCAATATTTCATATTTCCAAAAACAATTAGATTTCAGGTAAAATCAGACAGATATAATTACCCTTTTTCATCCTGGCTGCTAGCCTCAAGGCGGGCAGCGGTTTGCGCCCTTAAAGTTTCAAAGCAGGAAGTGTAAAGGAGTCCTTATGAGCGTGAAGGTTGTATGAATGGATAGAGGTGTGGATGTGATGGATGTAATGTCTGTAGGAGTGTGTATCTGTCCATCCATTGGGAACTGGTCATTGACCTTATATTTTGTTCCAAACAATAACTTTGTAAAAATTTTCTTAACCTGGCCCACAAGGAGGGTCTTTATTTTCATTGGATGACGGATTAATCTTCACCTGGCCAGGATGTCCCTCTTGTCTGAATTGTTACTGCCCCTAAAACCACGCAGGATCATCTTTCAGCAGAAAAATGTAATTAATTTAAACTATTTTCTAAGTATTTCATAGAAAATGTTATATTTTTATACTGTGTCTCTGACTATATTATTGCAAATGTATCTCATAATATTTAAGAGTTATGGTCACTGGTATGATATAAGGGTAAAATTAATACTGCATAAAATGATTGAATATGGATATCTATATCACACTTGTGGATACTATGATTGAAACACATTCTATATCTAGGCATATTTCTGTAGACATGGTTAAGATAGATATATATATATACATCGTTCACTGCAATCATTGCTTATACTCAAAATAATTCTCACCTCTAATAGGCTTTACATCAAAATAATTACTATTTAGCTAATAGATATTGACATCATGACTATTTGGCATGTAATATCTAAGGGTCTTGTATTCAGACCCTGCTATATATATATATGCATAGATGGTATGGTTCATCACCATCAATTATTATTATAAACATATTACACAAATAGCATCATTCCTTTTTATTTTAGGCATATTATGATATTCTATAAAGAATGTCCATCGGTGATAGGTGATGTACAGTATTTGCAATCCTACACCATTTAGGATTATAAAATAGACAAACCCGATGTTTACTCCTCTGTCTATTTGCAAGTGTTCAGCTAGGCAAACAGTCTTCATTGTCTTCTTATAAGACTTGTTTGACAATGGATTTTCACCCATGGAAGAAACAATTGATTTTGTTGGATTTCCAGGACTATCATTGTTATCTCAAGGCTTCCCAAATTAAATATGTTTAACCACTTTAGCCCCGGAAAGAATTTCCCACTGTAGGACCAGAGCACTTTTTGCGATTCGGCACTGCGTTGCTTTAACTGACAATTGCGCGGCCCTGCGACGTTGTACCCAAACAAAATTGACGCCCTTTTTTTCCCCACAAATAGACCTTTCTTTTGGTGGTATTTGATCTCCTCTGCGTCACTTCTGATCACTGCTTTTAACAAGAAAAAAATTACAATTTTGAAAAATAAAAACAATATTTTTTACCTTTTGCTATAATACATATCCCAAAAAAATATATAAAAAACAAATGTATTCATCAGTTTTGATTGGTCATTGATTGGTTTGCGCAAAAGTAGTAATGATGGTGATCTGCGATTTATATCGGGACTGCGATACTGCAGCAGACATGTTGGACATTTTTGACACCTTTTGGGACCAATGACATTTATACAGCGATCAGAAATTGAAATAGCCACTGATTACTGTTTAAATGTCATTGGTAGGGAAGGGGTTAACTTGCAGGGGCGATCTAGGAGTTAACTGTATTCCCTAGGCATGTTCTACGAGGGGGCTGGGCTGCCCGGGGCATAAGACATCTAACTGATCCCAGTGACAGGGATCAGTAGATCTCTTACGTGCCGCCTGACAGAGCGGGGAACCGCTGTGTTTACTTCGGCGGTTCCCCATTTTTCTTCTGTGCCAGGCGATCGCGGGTCGCCAGTGGAAATCGAGTCCGCCCGACCCGCTGCCATACTGCTGGAGAATGTGGCGGGCACGAGAGCGTGCGGCCGGTGGCACGCTCCCGCCTGCTAGCAGTGCACGCTCAAGTCGCTATTTATAGACGCCGATTCGCGCTATCCAGCCACTCTGCAGCAGTAAATGTACATGAGCCGGCCGGGAAATGGTTAAAGATCCTAACATATATTCTTTATATCCCCAGTTTCTCAAACAACCTATTTACAGATCTTTTACCACATGATAAGAATGCAGGCTGTTCTACCTTGGGAAACACAATGTGTTCGACCGGGGTTTGACCTGGCTTTGAGGCCTACTACACCTCCAATTTCCAATATGGAGTTTATGAAATACGTGTATTTCTCATCACAGTTCTGACAGGGGGTTCAGCCTGTCAGTGCTCCGACTATATGCTGCACACTGCATAAAATTGATCTGCGTGGCTGTCGTCCCAGAAGGAAACCTCTTCTAAAGATGATCCACAAGAAAACCCTCAACCAGTTTGCTGAAGACAAGCACACTAAGTACATAGATTACTGGAACCATGTCCTGTGGTCTGATGAGACCAAGGTAAACATATATGGTTTAGATGGTGTCACGCGTGTGTGGCGGCAACCAGGTGAGGTGTACAAAGACAAGTGTGTTATGCGTACAGTCAAGCATGGGGGTGGGATTGTCATGGTCTGGGGCTGCATGAGTGCTGCCGGCACTGGGGAGCTACAGTTCATTAAGAGAACCATGAATGCCAACATGTACCGTGACATACTGAAGCAGAGCATGATCTCTTCGGAGACTGGGCCGCAGGGCAGTATTTCAACATGATAATGACCCCAAACACACCTCTAAGACCACCACTGCCTTTCTAAAGAAGCTGAGGGTAAAGGTGATGGACTGGCCAAGCATGTCTCCAGACCTAAACCATATAGAGCATCTGTGGGGCATCCTCAAATGGAAGGTGGAGGAGCGCAGGGTCTCTAACATCCACCAGCTCCATGATGTCGTCATGGAGGAGTAGAAGACTCCAGTGGCAACCTGTGAAGCTCTGGTGAACTCCATTCCCAAGAGGGTTAAGGCAGTGCTGGAAAATAATTGTGGCCACACAAAATATTGACACTTTGGTCTCAATTTAGACATTTTCACTTAGGGATCTTTCCAGCGGTTTAGACATTAATGGCTGTGTGTTGAGTTATTTTGAGGGGACAGCAAATTTAAACTGTTATACAAGCTGTACACTCACTACTTTACATTGTAGCAAAGTGTCATTTCTTCAGTGTTGTCACATGAAAAGATAGAATAAAATATTTACAAAAATGTGAGGGGTGTACTCACTTTTCTGAGATACTGTATATACCCTCCTATTAAATTTTAAATTGCATTTTAAGATACAATATTCATAGTTGCTAGAGTTTCTGTCTCTTTATTTTAAGGTCAGATTAAATTATAAATAAATTGCCAGTCTTACAGCCTGTGCAGTATAGTTTATACGCCACCTCAAAAGCAATTATAGCAGCAAGAAGCAATAAAATAAATTATATCCAAGTAAAAATGGAAGGAAGCTAATTTTGTGGGGTCACTTAGCTAACTGTCTCCTACAGACACAGAAGATTAGAGGTTTTACTTCAGCAAGGTGAGAAGTGAGGTAAGAAATTTGAAGTGCTTTAGACACCTAATGCACATTGGCGGCCCGTTCATATGCGCGCAGGGGCACTGTCCCACTAATCTACATGAAAGGCGCCAGAGGCATGGATTTCAATGAGGGTTTTTTTGAAGCATGTGATTACAGCCTGAGGCTCTAATTGGCTTCAAAAAAGGGTGGGCTCCACTTGTGTGACAATATCAAAATAATATTCGCTATTGTCTTCCTGCTTCTCCTCCCAGCCAATCTGGAAGGCTGTCCTGAGACCCAATTGGCCAGGGAGTCTCAGGACCCACTTCCTGTCCAGCCGGGAGGAGAAGCAATGTCCCTGAAGCAAGGAGCGAGACCCCTGTCATCTGCCCCCTAAGGTAAGGAGGCCTCTGGCCGTCCATCTTCCTCGAGGGGGGGGGTTGATCGTCTGTCTCCCATGAGGGGGGGGGGTTGGGGAATCGCTGTCTTTCCGTCCATCTCCCTAAATATTGAGCACCAGCCGACATTGATTATCCACTTGCCGACCGCCAACCGCAGGTTGACGACGACAAAGTGGTGCGATATCGCAAATCGCTGTCATCTGACGGCGGCTGCGAGATCGCGCACTGTGAGCGCGCGCAGTTCACTGTGTTCGGGGAGGGCCAGGGAGCGAGTGCGGCGGCCTCGATCGCCGCCGGCTACCCACGATGCCCCCCCCGGATTGAAAGAACGGAGGTCTGTGTATGTAAACACGGACCTCCGTTCTGTGAGGGGGGAAGGGCTGTGATCACAGCCTTCCTCTACACGGAAGCTGTGATCACTTCCCTTCCCCTGCTAGGGCAGTCCCCCCACAGTTAGAACACGCCCAGGGAACACAGTTAACCCTTAGAGCGCCCCCTGCAGGTTAACCCCTTCACTGCCAATGGCATTTACACAGTAATCAGTGCATTTTTATAGCACTGATCGCTGTATAAATGCCAATGGTCCCAAAAAAGTGTCAAAATGGTCCGACATGTCCGCCCCAATATCGCAGTACCGCTAAAAATCGCAGATCGCCGCCATTACTAATAAAAAATTTAAAAAAATAAAAACCCTAAAAATGAATTCTCATCATCCGTAAACGTGGTCACTTTTGCGCAAACCAATCAATAAACGCCGATTGTGATTTTTTTAATCACAAATATGAGGAAGAATATAAATCGGCCAAAAACGGTGAAAAAAAATGTTTTTTTATATTTTTTTTTTGGATTTACATTTTAGCAAAAAGTAAGAAATTTGGGTTTTTTTGCAAAATTGTCGCTCTTCTTTTGTTTATAGCGGCGATCAGAAATGATGCAGCGATGATCAAATACCACCAAAAGAAAGCTCTGTTTGTGGGGAAAAAAAGGACGCAAATTTAGTTTGGGTACACCGTCGCACGACCGCGCAATTGTCAGTTAAAGCGATGCAGCGCCGAATCGCAAAAAGGGCTCTGGACCTAAAGTGGGAAATCCTTCCGGGGCTGAAGTGTTTATGCAGCTGCTCATGGTTGATTCACAGGGGGAGTAGTATAGGAAACATGCACTTGGAAGGAACTTGGAAGGAGAACAAGAACAAGACAAAACTTTACTACCTGGTTTTCGAATTGTCTGTTGTCTCATTTTTCATGCTATCTCTCTGCAGAAACATTCTGACATCACTGGGGGAGGTGCTCTTGTAGTACATGGAAAGTTCAGGCATTTTATTGTACACAAAAGTCCAGATTAGGCTCCACCCTCGATCAGCCCGTGAAGCACCGCCCACTCCCACCTATGTCCCGGCTTTGCCTGCCCACTGCTCTAGCTCCTAGCTTGTCTTCTGTTCTGCCAGTTTACAAATTTCCAGAGGAGAACAGGCAGAGAGAAGCACATAGATTAATAGACAGATCTGTATGCAAACTAACCTGTACTGACTTGTGCCTGATTTACATAGCACACATCCAGCTATTGATTGGCAGATGGGTGTGTGTTATATAAAATAGACTGAGCATGGTAGAAGGCAGGAGGCATCTGGGAAATTTAGTTTCTTATGGGAGATAGAGAAGCTAGTTCACTGAAAAGAAATGACATCTGAGCTCTGCTGAACTCCTCCCATCATCACTAACACTATACAGCAAAGAAGGAATGAATAGGGGATTACAGACCACAATTGCAGCTATAGCATATGGTAGGAAAATAATCATTTCAGTTATTATGTTTATTACCATGTGTAACTTTAAGGTATTTATATGAGGATTTACTAAATTATGTATGTTGCCTTTAGTTGTACTTTAACCGGTTCCGGACCGCCTCGCGTACATTTACTGCTGCAGAGTGGCATGATCCTGCGAATCGCCATCTATAAACGGCTCTCATGCCAGTACTCTCCAGGAGTACGGCCGTGGGTCGGGCGGACTCGACGTCCGCCGGCTACCTGCGATTGCCTGGCACAGAAGAAAAATGAGGAACCGCCGTGTTTACACGTTCTGTCAGGCGGCATATAAGAGATCTACTGATCCCTGTCACTGGGATCAGTTAGATCTGTTATGCCCCTGGCAGCCCAGCCCCCTCACAGTTAGAACACACCTAGGGAACACAATTAACCCCTAGATCGCCCCCTGCAGATTAACCCCTTCCCTGCCAATGACATTTACACAGTAATCAGTGGATATTTAAATTTCTGATCCCTGTATAAATGTCTTTGGTCCCAAAAAAGTGTCAAAAATGTCCGACATGTCAGCTGCAATATCACAGTCCTGATAAAAATCGCAGATTGCCACCATTACTAGTAAAAAAAATAGTAAAAACACCATAAATTAATTCTCATGGTTTGTAAACACGCAACTTTTGCGCAAACCAATCAATAAACGCTGATCGCAATTTTTTTTACCACAAATATGAGGAAGAATATATATCGGCCAAAACTGATGAATACATTTGTTTTTTTATATATTTTTTTGGATATGTATTATAACAAAAAGTAAAAAATATTGTTTTTTTCAAAATCGTTGCTCTTTTTTTGTTAATAGCAGTGATCAGAAGTGACGCAGAGGGGATCAAATACCACCAAAAGAAAGCTCTATTTGTGGGGAAAAAAAGGGCAGCAATTTCGTTTGGGTACAACGTCGCACGACCACGCATTTGTCAGTTAAAGCGACCCAGTGCCAAATCGCAAAAAGTGCTCTGGTCCTACAGTGGGAAATCCCAGTCCTTAAGTGGTTAAGCATTAAACACCATAAAATTAAATTTTTAACACTATGGCAATGCTATACCCTGCTAGGATGTAGAAAAATTTGTTGACCAAGGATTCTCATCCAGGCAGGTTGAGCGGCTGCAGGGGGCTTTTGTTAGTCAGAGGAAACTGGTTTTTCAGTTTCTTCATCATGTGGTAAGACCCAGTTAGGGGCCTGAGAGATTTGGGAGGGGTGAAATCTCCAGTCCTGGGTCCAGGTTTTGTGAACGTTCAGCAGACTGATTGCACCAGTGTGTGCAGGGCTTTTCCCATACATAGAATGAATAGAATGCAGAGAGGGACCAGCGTAAACCCAATAAAATCGGCCACACTTGTTATTAAAAAAATGTTTAGAAATTTCACCCCTTTTAAAGGTAAAGACAAAAGGGTTGGAGAAAACCGAACAAGTGCTTTGTAAATTCCCTAATGGTAAAATGACTGGTGTGATCACAAGAAAAGAAGCAGATAACACTTTTGGAAGCGCACTTATAAAAAAGCATGGGGGTGTCTTCATACAGCTCAAGTCAGTGTAGGAGGGGGCATAGAGAAAGTGACCTGATAATTCAGAAAGTAAAGTTTACCTTTCATAGTGAGACAGGATTTGACCCATGTGGGTGGTACCTGGCACAGCGGTGCCAAAGTAAGGATTTGAAAACAAGGGAGAATCAAGGGAGGGGGATATGTGGCAGTACTGTACCCTACCAGGGTGTAAAAGGATTGTTGAACCAGAATTGTCATCCAGGCAGGTTGAGGGGCTCCAGGGTGTCTTTGTCAGTCAGCGGAAACAGTTTTTTCATCAATTGGTAAAACCTGGATTGGAAGCTGGAGGTCAGAGATTTGGTAGAGAGTTGGGAGGGATGAAATAGAAACATAGAAACATAGAAAAGTGACGGCAGAAAAAGACTGAGTAGTCCATCGAGTCTGCCCCTTTTTATTTATTTATTTATTTATTTATTTATTTTTTACATTAACCTTGTTGTCTGACTATAGATTTATGTTTATCCCAAGCATGTTTGAAGCCATTTACTGTTGACTGTCTCACAACCTCTGTTGGTAGTTTATTCCAATCATCAACCACCCTTTCAGTAAAATAATACTTTCTAAGATTAGTTTTGAACTTCCCCTCAGTTAGTTTGAGGTCATGTTTCCGTGTTCTTGATTTTGGTTTCATATTGAAAAGACCGTCCTCCTGAACCTTATTCACCCCCTTGATGTATTTAAAGGTTTCAATCATGTCTCCCCTCTCCCTTCTTTCCTCCAGACTGTACATATTCAGTTCCTGAAGTTGCTCTTGATATGTTTTATCCCCCAGACCTTTCACCATTTTTGTTACCCGTCTCTGAACTCATTCTATCTTATCAATATCTTTTTGTAAGTGTGGTCTCCAGAACTGGACACTGTATTCTAAGTGAGGTCTCACTAAAGATCTATATAGAGGAATCAGAACCTCCTTCCTCCTGCTGGTGATCCCTCTACTGATACATCCCAGAATTCTATTTGCTTTTCCCACTGCCTGGTCACACTGTTTGCTCATTTTGCAATCATCTGAAATAAGCACCCCCAAATCTTTTTCTTCTGTAGTGCTGGCTAACACTGTACCCCCAATGCTGTACTCTCTAATGGGATTCTTTTTCCCTAGATGCATTATTTTACATTTAGAAATATTGAACTGCAGTCTCCACTGCTTTGACCAATCTTCCAGCAATGCCAAATCATGTTCCATGTTACAGACACCTCCAGGAATATCAAACCCTATTACACACCTTTGTATCATCAGCAAAGAGACATACCTTGCCCAACAAATCTTTAGTTATATCACTTACATAAAGGATAAATAGAACAGGACCCAGTACAGAGCCTTGTGGTACCCCACTAGTGACTGGCCTCTGCTCTGAGTGAACCCCATTTACAACCACACTTTGGGATCTATCCTTTAACCAACCGCATATCCGCTGAACCACCCAAGGGTTAAGTCCCAGCTTGTACAACTTTTGTATCAGATCATTATGTGGAACTGTATCAAATGCCTTGCTGAAATCAAGATACGCTATGTCCACAGCACCACCCTGGTCCAAAACACTGGTAATATGGTCAAAGAATTCAATCAGATTTGTCTGGCACGATCTGCCCTCAGTAAAGCCATGCTGCTTTGGGTCCAGCAAACTGTGTATTTTTAGGTGATCAATGATCCTTATTTTGAGAAGTGATTCCATTACCTTGACTACAATTGATGTTAAACTCACTGGCCTGTAATTGCCAGCTTCTACCTTGCTGCCCTTCTTGTGGATAGGTGCAATATTAGCTATCTGCCAGTCATGGGGAACTTCACCTGTTAGAAGAGATTTATTTAAAAGATTTGTTAATGGTCCAACAACTATATCACAAAGTTCTCTTAGAACTCTGGGATGAATACCATCAGGGCCCATTGCGTTATTAAGCTTTAACCGAGCCAGTTTCTCAGCTACCTCTGTCTCCAGAAATCCTAGAAATGAGCCATCATTACTAGAACCAATATGATTCCCTAACTTGTTATCATTAGTGCAGTCTGTTTCTGAGAAGACTGAACAATAGTAATTGTTTAAATGGTTTGCTAAATCCTGGTCTCCCTCAACATATGTGTTGTGCCCAGTTTTCATTTTAGTGATCCCATTGTATTTTTTCCTTTTATCACTAATGTACCTAAAAAAGGTTTTATCTCCTTCCTTAATAGACTTAGCAATTTCCTCCTCTTTCTGTGCTTTTGCAGCACCGATAATGTGTTTGGCCTCCTTTTGTCTATTTTTATGCCCCTCTCTGTCAGCTGCACCTCCTGTTTTCTTGAATCTTCTATATGCCATTTTTTTCCCTTTACTATCCTACTTACCTCTTTGGTGAACCATATTGGTTTTTTCTTCCGTTTATTCTTACTAACTTGCCTGACATATAATCTAGTTGCCTCCAAGATGGTAGACTTTAATAGTGCAAGTTTTGCCAATCTGTCTGTGGATTTGCTGGCCCCCGTTTTGGAACATACATACAGTAGGAGTATGTCCTTTGGGGTTTTTATGGGGTTCAAAACATTCACAGGCAGAAGTTTATTAGACAATGTTTTTGTTTCTATCTGTATATACATGTATACATTGTCTTTATCTAGTGTTTTTACACTTGTTTTCACTCATTTAATTTTGTTGTAGGTTCATTTTTGTGTGATTTATTTTTACTATTACTTCATTTTTGTTTTCGATTTATGGGTATCTACATCAATTATTTATCATCATTATCATTATTTACATCAATTTTGTTTGTTTCTTTTTTTTTTAGAGCCTCTGCGGTGGTGATTCATGTCAAGACAAATACAATGAAGCTTATATGAACTAGAAGTCTGTTACTACTTGCGATGATTCTCAAGGAGTTAAACCCATTGATGTCAGATATGGGACTCGCCTCCGCACCGCCTCTAATTATGCATCGTCTTTGAACCACACCTGATCCTGATGTCATTTATTGTGTTCAATTAAATGTTCTTACATCAAATGTATATATATTTGGTTCTAACTTTGTGGCTACACAGCTATGACTAAGCACCAATGAAGGCGTGAAATGCGTCAACTGCTTTTTTTGCCTGCTTTTCTGCTGTATATGGCTTTTACCTCTTTTTAACTGAATGAAGGCGTTTTATTGGAGTGCGGCCTTCCAATTCTCCTCTTTTGCTACGTTAAGACAGCCTGTAAGAGACAGACAAGGATCTAAAGGGTAAGGCCAGAGCAGCAGCGCTGCAGATGTAAGCCAGGAGGCTGAATGTATATTTTTTTGCAAGCAAGAAATGCTGAAAATCCTGGCGAGAGAACTTCTTTGATTTTGATGTCTGGAACTGTGTTGAATCTTTATTTTAATAAAATTATTATATATAATAAGCGTGTGGCTGAGCCCTTAACCACTTCCTGCCTGCCGTAGACAAATGACGGAGGGCAGGATGCTCCATTGTTCTTGGATGACGTCATATGAGGGGACACAAAGACATCATATCCCTGGGACACGGCACTACCCTGATCTCAGTAAAGAGCCGATGACATGGCTTTTTACCCATGTGATCAGCTGTGTCCAATCACAGCTGATCATATGTAAACAAGGAAGTGACGTTTATCTGCTCTCCTCACTTCACAGTGACAGAGTGTGAGAAGAGGAGAGCCGATCACCAGCATCTCCTCACAGGGGAGACCTGTAGTGATAATCAGGGCAGTGATGCCAGTCAGTGTCCATCAGTGAAGCCAATCTGTGCCCATTAGTGATACCAATTTGTGCCCATCAGTGATGCCAATCTGTGCCCATCAGTGATGCAAGTCAGTTCTGCCTTTCAGTGCCCATCAGTGCCTGCTCATCAGTGCTGCCCATCAGTGCCACCTATCATTGCCCATAAGTGCCACCTATCAGTGCCCATCAGTGCTGCCTATTAGTGCTTATCAGTGCTGCATATCAGTGCAGCTTATCAGATGCCCATCAGTGTTGCATATTAGTGCCTCCTCATCAGTGCCCTTCAGTGCCACCTCATCAGTACCAATCAATGCCACCTCATTAGTGCCCATCAGTGCTCATCAGTGCAGCCTCATCAGCACATATCAGTGAAGGAGAAAAAACTTTTTTTTTCAAACTTTTTGGTCTTTTTTTCCCCCCAGCAAAGAATAAAAAAACCCAGCAGTGATTAAATACCACCAAAAGAAAGCTCTATTTATGGGAAAAAAGGATAAAAAACCCATATGGGTACAGTGTTGCATGACTGCGCAATTGTCATTCAAAGAGTGACAGCGCTGAAAGCTGAAAATTGGCCTGAGGAGGAAGGGGATAAAAATGTCCTGTAGGCAAGTGGATAAAACTCTACTAGTTGAAGCAAGTTCTTACAACACATACACATTTATTACATGGCAAAGAATTCTCAGAGCACAACAGGTTAGCTAAGGGAACAGCACAGTAGAGCAGCTTGCTTTGAGGCTCTCGTTGTCGAATTTCCCCCCCCCGTAAATTCTGCTGTCTAAAAATGTTTTTAATTTTTGTAAATCAGACCATATTAACCACTCCAGCGCCAGAAGGATTTCCCCCTTTAGGACCAGAGCACTTTTTGCGATTCGGCACTGCGTCGCTTTAACTGACAATTGCGCAGTCGTGCGAAAATTTACCCAAACAAAATTTGTGTCCTTTTTTTCCCACAAATAGAGCTTTCTTTTGGTGGTATTTGATCACCTCTGCATCATTTCTGATTGACGCTATAAACAAAAGAAGAGCGACAATTTTGCAAAAAACCCAAATTTCTTACTTTTTGCTAAAATACAAATCAAAAAAAATATATATAAAAAAACATTTTTTTCCACCGGTTTTGGCCGATTTATATTCTTCCTCATATTTTTGGTTAAAAAAATTGCAATCAGCGTTTATTGATTGGTTTGCACAAAAGTTGCCGCGTTTACGGATGATGAGAATTAATTTCTGGGGTTTTTATTTTTTTTTACTAGTAATGGCGGCAATCTGCAATTTTTAGCGGTACTGCGATATTGCAGAGGACATGTCGGACCATTTTGACACTTTTTTGGGACCATTGGCATTTATACAGCGATCAGTGCTATGAAAATGCATTGATTACTGTGTAAATGCCATTGGCAGTGAAGGGGTTAACCTGGAGGGGGCGCTCTAAGGGTTAACTGTGTTCCCTGGGCGTGTTCTAATTGTATGTGGGCTGTCCTTCCCCCTCTAACAGAACGGAGATCCGTGTTTACTTACATGGACCTCCATTCTCTCACTGTTGGGGGGCCATCGCGGGTAGCCGGCGGCGATCGAGTCCGCCCTACCCGCTCCTTTGCCCCCCCAAACACAGTGAGCGCACGAGCGCGCCTCCTGCGGCGCGTGTGCACTGACAAAACTAGTTATAGCGGCCGCCATCCTGTGACGGCATTTCGCGATAACGAGCCACCTTGCTGTCGTCACGCTGCGGCGGCCGGTCGGCAAGTGGTTAGACAAAAAATGTAAAGAACCACATTCCTGTAAACAGACATTTGTCAGTCACTAATAATTTCAAATTATTCATATATAATAATTAAATGTTTCATGTACAAATACTTATGTATCTTTAACCTCAAAACCCTAATATTTTATTAAAGCATACAGGGATGTATGGATACATAGGGAATAGAGTTGAGCGTACACCTGGACGTTCGGGTTCTGCGGTACCGAACGTTACTCGAACTTGACCCCGGCACCTGAACCCCATTGAAGTCAATGGGGACCCGAACTTTTAGGCACAAAAATGGCTGTAACAAAGTCCAGAAGCCTCTACCTAGTGCAGTCAGATCGCTCAAAGCAGCAGTATGTGAAATCTCAAATTACTCCCATGATCTGATCGTTGTGTACGATCCTACTATTTGATCGTTGATCTGATCATTGTGTACGATCGTAGCGATCGTTGTGTTATGCAGAGTTTGATCTGCAATCTGTCACTCAAAGCAGCAGTATGTGAAATCTCAACTTTCTGCAATCTGTCCCTCAGAGCAACAGTAGTAGTAATCTCAGGATGCAGGATCAGATGTTAAAATGTCTGCAATCTCTCCCTCACAATATATAAGGCTCATATAGAGGCTGGGTCACATGATGCACTGGCCAATCACAGCCATGCCATTAGTAGGCATGGCTGTGATGGCTTCTAAGGGCAAACCAGTGAAACGCTTGTTGATTGGCTGCCCTGCAGCTATTCAACATGCGTGATCAACTACCAGAACCCAGAACCCGAACCCGAAAGTTTTTTGAAACGTCCGTGTTCGGGTCCGAGTCTCGGACACCCCAAAGTTCGGTACGGACCCTAACGTTACAGTCCGGGTTCGCTCAACACTAATAGGGAAGAATAGGACATCAATCTGTTGTATTTGCTATGCATTCTATTTTATATGAAATATGAAATGAAATGACTCTGTTGGGGGAAGCCCCTGTTTTTGGAACAGTTGATGGCTTCATTAACTGTTTGCTTTGTGGAGACTTTCTCTGGAAATACAAATGACTGTAGTTATCCAGAAATAAAATAACCTGAAAAAGTAGTATGTTTTACATGTTTATTAAAATAATCATGTGAAGTCCAGGAAAATTGATTATATACAGTATCTCACAAAAATGAGTACACCCCTCACATTTTTGTAAATATTTTATTCTATCTTTTCATGTGACAATACTTGCTACAATGTAAAGTAGTGAGTGTACAGCTTGTATAACAGTGTAAATTTGCTGTCTCCTCAAAATAACTCAACACACAGCCATTAATCAAAGACATTAAGAGATTAACCACCCACAAGCTCTGCTCAGTGCTCCAAGATGCAATGTTTTAGGTTTGATTTATAAGCTGCTGCTAAAGTATATCCAGAAATACATCACAACAAATACATAAATAGTCTATAAGTCCCAGTATTTGTAGCAGCGCAATCAATCACACCCCATATTGTTTCAGTATTCAAGATCTTCCCAGATACTTAAACAAAGGTGTGCATAAGTGGTAACTGTTTAAAAAGGAAGATGAAACAGGTCTTGCTTAAAGATGTTCGAAAGTGCACCATCCACCAACACACAGCACCTCGTGCGAGAAACCCCTATGGGTATGGACTAACCACATCACAGTAAGCAAGCTGCCTTCAACACTCAATGTGGATATCTCCTTTTCACAATGCTTATATCCCCAGCAATCCGTTTATGAATGAGCATAAAAGAAGCGAGATCTCACATAGCGTAAAACTGTAGCTTTTATTTCATCCAAAACCCCCTTTTTAAAACCGCACTTACAATGTAAACAAAACAATTCAGCAGTAATCTTATCAATTGGCATACCACCGTAATCCAGGAGTGTTTGCTGGAAACAGCGAGAGGTCCACCATAGACGCCTCCCTCTGTCACTTCTTGTTCGGTGGAATGCAAACATCACTTACGGTAAGCAGCTAGGTCACGTCCTGACACGTTTCGTCATCACGACTTCCACAGAGGGCGTGGCCTAGAAATGCAGCAAACCATATTTGTACTCAAGAGTTCCTCATAGATCCTCCCATCTGTTATGACGCTAGTCTCTTTGCAGAGAATCCTGCATAACTTAACTCAATCCAGTGGGAGGACCCATAATGGGACTGCCTGAAATGATCACTCCATTAACCCTTGCAGTGAGCAAGTCCAGCCTTTATTCGGTAAAGCTCACTATGTCAAAAAATCTCTCTATGGGATAGGCAGCCATTAGAGGCAAACAACTCCTTATATTTGTATGCACGAACCGGGTATAACATCTCCCGTTCCGCATTACTTAAAGTGACAAGTGCTTCAAATAATCAAATACCATATTAATTTGATGTCTCAAAGTTACTATATAGGTTACAGTAAATATCAAATTTTATATTCACAGATGACAGACTTTGATGTAATACCAAAAAATACTGATTAAAACTATCATAATAAAATTATGTATATAGAAAGTCAAATTAAAATAAATTAAAAATCACTGATAAAACAGTTAATATCCAAATGCACATTTAACCCTTTAGGTACCAAAGAGTCAGCCAGGTAAATCCATCGGGTTTCGTGCTTAGAGGGTACAGGGTTCACTTCCCCAAAACGTTAAACCCAAGGGATCTTGATTGTGGAAACGTTTAAAATGCAGAGACGCTGTGGTCCTTAAAACTTAATTTAATGTTAACGCTCTTTTAGTGCGACCTATATATAAAAGACCACACGGGCACATAAGTTCATATACCATTAATGTCCAAAAGGCTGGCAACAAAAGTGAAAATGTCCAAATTGGGCACAATTAACCATTTTCCCTCCCCGGTGTCATGTGACTTGTTAGTGTTACAAGTAGAGTTGAGCGGACACCTGGATGTTCCGGTTCGGCTGAAAAAGTTCGAGTTCAGCCCCGAACTTGACCCGAACTTGACCCCAAACCCCATTGAAGTCAATGGTGACCCGAACTTTTGGGCACTAAAATGGCTCTAAAAAAGTCCTGGAAAGGGCTAGATGGCTGCAAAAGGAAGCAAAATGGGGGTAAGAGTAGGACAAGTGCCCTGCAAACAAATGTGGATAGGAAAATAACTTAAAATCACATAAAAAAAAATAAAAATGGAGGGGGAGGTGGATGTGGAGTAGGAGGTTGAGGAGGCGGTGACCATGACGGTGTAGGTGGAAGTGGCGGTGGAGGTAGCCAACACTGTTTCTTTTTTGTTTGTTTTTTTTCTAATTGGGGTAGCCCCCAAAATGTTGAGACATATTAAAGAAAAAAATAAAATCACTTTCTGCAGACAAACCCAGAGATGTTCTAGCACGGGTTCACTTTTTCGGCGGAGGAGTTGGAGGATGAGGTGTAGGTGGAGGGGGAGGTAAAAATAAAAAAAAATACACTAAAATTCAATAAAAGGATAGGTGTAAACAAACGTCCCGTGAACAGGATGAGAATGGGGGTAAAACGAAGGAAAACGTCGGTAGATCGGGAAAGGTCCTGAAAAAATCTCGGTAAAATCACGGGTTTTCAAGCCCAGTGGTAACTGAAGTTACCCCAAACCCCAGTTCAAGCCCAG
>BLSH010282563.1:543734-557830 GCA_018402905.1 Glandirana rugosa | reverse complement strand
TGGCAACCGGCGTTTACAGCAAAAACCTTATAAAAAAAAAAAAAAATCTGGTCGTTACATCTACGTGTAAAATTCTCCAAGTTCTATAAGGAAAGGTTCCAACTGTTGCTTTAAGGGACAGATTATTGTTTCTTGCACAAAATTAAAATGTGCATCTACATTGCTGGTCTAAAAAAAAAAAAAAATATTCCAAAAACGACATTTGCGGCCAACGGTGCATTTCTTGCACAAAAATAAAAAAAAGTCTACATTGCTGGTTTAAAAAAAAAAAATATTCCAAAAACTACATTTGCGGCCAGCGGTGCATTTCTTGCACAAAAATAAAAAAAACAGTGTTGGCTACCTCCTCCTCCTCCACCGCCACTTCCACTTCCACCGCCTCCTCAACCTCCAACTCCACATCCAACTTCATTTTTTATTTTTTTATGTGATTTTAGCTTAAAAATTATTTTAAGTTATTTCCCTATCCCCATTTCTTTGTAGGGCACTTGTCCGACTCTTACCCCCATTTTCCTTCCTTTTGCAGACCTCTAGGACTTGCCAGGACTTTGTTACAGCCATTTTTGTGCCTAAAAGTTCGGATCCCCATTGATTTCAATGGGGTTCGGAGTCCGGGATAAAGTTCGGGTCAAGTTCGGTCCCGAACCCGGACTTTTTCCCGAAGTTCGGCCGAACCTGCCGAACCCGAACTTCCAGGTGTTTGATCAACTCTAGTAACCACCTAAAGAATATGTTGCATTTAAGAGTGAAAATTGAGCTAAAGAAGTACTGCAAGCCATGAAACTCTCCTCCTTTTTAACCACTTCAGCCCCGGAAGGATTTCCCATTTTAGGACCAGAGCACATTTTGCGATTCAGCACTGCGTCGCTTTAAGGGCTAGTTTACACTTGCTTCGGCTTCAACGCTCATTAAAGCCTATACAGCTTCAACAAGCTTTTATGATGTGTTTTTGAGGCTTCGGCGGTGCTTTGAAGAGACTTCAGTGAAGCTTCAACAAGGCTTTGACGAGGCTTCAGTGATGCACTTTTAAAGCCTTGTTGAAGCTTGGTAAACGCCTTGTGTGTTTGTTGATATCTCACACCTGCAATTTCTCCAAAACAAAGCAAAGCTAAAGCTGAATTACAGCCTCTGAAAAGCCGTAGGTGCTTCAAGCGAGCTTCAAACGGGCTTTGTCATAGACTTCTATGGAGGCATTGGAGAGGCTTTGAAGCCTGGCTAAAGCTACATGGGGAATATTTTTTGATTCAAAGCTGAAGCCCAGCCAAGCCAAGGCAAGGTGTAAACAGGACTGTACGCTAACCATTTTGTTTAGAGACATGGGCTTTGACTGGCGTTGAGGGAGCTTTAACAACGCCTGTCTGATGCCCTGTTTTGCAGCAAGTGTAAACGAGCCCTAAGTGATAATTGCGCGGTCGTGCAACGTTATACCCAAACAAAATTTGCGTCCTTTTTTCCCACAAATAGAGCTTTCTTTTGGTGGTATCTGATCACCTCTGCGTCATTTCTGATCACCGCTATAAACCAAAAAAAAACGACAATTTTGCAAAAAAAACAATATTTCTTAATTTTGCTAAAACACAAATCCAAAAAAAATATAAAAAAAAATTTTTTTCATCGGTTTGGCTGATTTATATTCTTCCTCATATTTTTGGTAAAAAAATAGCAATCAGCGTTTATTGATTGATTTGCGCAAAAGTTGCCGCATTTACGAATGATGAGAATTAATTTATGGGGTTTTTTTTGTACTAGTAATAGCAGTGATCTGCGATTTTTAGCAGTACTGCGATATTGCAGCTGACATGTCAGACCATTTTGACACTTTTTAGGGGCC
This sequence comes from Glandirana rugosa, assembly GCA_018402905.1. Classification (NCBI taxonomy): domain Eukaryota; kingdom Metazoa; phylum Chordata; class Amphibia; order Anura; family Ranidae; genus Glandirana; species Glandirana rugosa. The sequence goes on along the minus strand of BLSH010282563.1, from coordinate 555,999 downwards.
ACTGGCATTTATGCAGCAATCAGTGCTATGAAAATGCAAGGGGTTAACCTGGAAGGGGCGCTCTAAGGGTTAACTGTGTTCCCTCAGTGTGTTTTAACTGTCTGGGGGGCTGGGCTGGCAGGGGGAGGGGAGTGATCACAGCTTCCATATACAGGAAGCCTGTGATCACAGCCCTTCCCCCTCTGTCAGAACGGAGATCCGTGTTTACATGCACGGACCTCTGTTCTCTCACTGCAGGGGAGCCATCGTGGGTAGCCGGTGGAGATCAAGTCCACCCTACCCGCTCCCTGGCCCCCCTGCACACAGTGAGCATGAGAGCGCGCCTCCGGCGGCGCACGCTCCAATACTCATTATCGCGCCCGCCGTCAGGTGATGGCGGTTTGTGATAACGAACCACTTTGCTGCCATCAAGCCACAGCGGGCGGTCGGCAAGTGGTTAATATATTAGATACATTAAGCATGCTTTCAAATATTGATATTTTTGCATCCTTGTTGAATTTTTTGAGAATATGGATTTCAAGGCAGGGCTGGACTTACCATTAGCCACAGTCTGGACCTACAGGAAGTTAAGGCAAAGTATAGCTATACTTTTCAGCTGCATATTCCCAATTGTCAATAGAAATAACAGAATCAGCCATAAGCCATTGGTGCATGGTTATTATAAACTATTAGAATCATCAGAAATGCTTTATTAATCCCAAAGGGATTGCAACACAGCCACACTCAACAAATACAACACAAGATCACAACAATGAACAGAACTAGACACAATGATATAACAAAATTACCAATAACAGCCATCAGCACCAAATAAAACAAATGAAAACTATACACTAATAAACCATCCATACAATTAATATACAACATAGAATAAATAACAGAGATTTAAAAATATCAGAAAATCAAGGTGCAAACAATACACCACCCTTGTATTGTGTCATCGGCACGATTTTCAGTATTACAATTTAGTTTCCTTTGCAGTGAATGACATGAATGGAATGGTGGATGTAAGGTAAGGACATCTTGTGGCGGTCATCTGAAATTACAGACCTCTGCAGATCACTATATATTGTCCCCCCCTCCAGCCCCTCCTTCACTTTGAGAAAGTCCACGATTGGCAGACGAAACGCATCAGGATCTACGTCACCCGCTCAGTCGGGACATCACAGCCGACCACCCCCATGTGATCTCGGACACGGTCCATCCACAGTAGCTTTACGGCAACTCTTGCAACTCCAGATGCTGACTCTACTTGGAGATGCCACCTTACCATCTGCACACATCGGGGATCCCCAATCCAGGCAGGCCGACCACGTAAAGACCGACGCAGGTATATCCGGTGAAGACGGGTGAGGCAGTCTGGCTACTCTTGATGTTCTCTTAAGCAGCATACTCACAGCAGAGCTCCAGAGCTGTACAGAGCTGTGGGGATGAGTGGCACCTGCTCATCCAGTCACGGATGATACTTAGCCCACACATACCTGTGGTGTCAAGGGCCGCCAATACCTCTATATGACTTACTGATTAATCCTATCAGGTTCATTATTATGCATATCCTGTGAGTACCAATAGACTGGTGTTCCTTCCGTGGGTACATTTGTTCCAGCACATACCTAACTGTGGGCTTAGGATCCTACCACTTTCTATCACATACGTTTTGTCCCTATACTATGAGACCTAGTTACAGACTGGTTGGTTGATCCTAATTCTGATCTGCGGTCTGTGTGTGTGTTGGGTGAGTGGTGTTGTATGGTGTATGGAGCTGGCTGTTCTCTCCTCCCTGTTCAGACAACGTTGTCAATTTTAATTCACATTGCATCTATGGTGATGGTGTTTTTGCTATTGGCGTTTTTATGAAATTCTCAATAAACTTTTTCAAGGCTACCTTTTGTTCGCAAGGGCTCTTTTTGTGAATTCACAATTGTTCTCAATACACCACCCTCTCCAGTACCACCCCAAATAATAATTAACATAACACTAACATACTATAAAAACGACATACAAATCCTGATCTGATCATAAACCAGGTTTAAATCTTTACCTTCATCCCTCACAGAGAAGAATTATATAACTTGACGACCACATGCAAAAATGATTTCCTGTGTCGCTCTGTGGTGCATTGTGGTTGTAACAATCTGTCACTGATGGTACTCTGCAGACTGGCCAACGTATTGCGGAGAGTGTGGGAGGAGTTGTCCAAGATTGAACGTACCTTGAACAACATTCTCCTCTCCAACACTGTTGTTAAAGCCTCCAACTCCAATTCAACAAAAACACTGGCGCTCCGAATCAGTTTGCTGACTCTGTTGGCTGTTGGTGTCTGCCACCCTAAGCCTGCTTCCCCAGCATGCCACTGCTTACAAGAGAGCTGGCCACCACAGACTAATAAACCATCTTCATCATCATCCGGCAGATGTTAAAAGACCTCAGTCTCCTCAAAAAATAGATGCGACTCTGGCCTTTCATATAGAGCAGTGGTTCTCAACTCCTGTCCTCGGGGCCCACTAACAGGCCAGGTTTGCAGGATAACTGAAATGCATCACAGGTGATATCATTTGCTGCTCAGTGATTGCAGTATTCTAGTCTGCATCTCCCCAAGATAATACTTAAAATCTGGCCTGTTGGTGGGTCCTGAGGACAGGAGTTGAGAACCACTGATATAGAGCACCTCAGTGTTCTTGCTCCAGTCCAGCTTATTATCTATGTGCGCCCCAGACACTTGTAACTCTCTACTACATCCACATCCATTCCTCGGATGGAGATGAGGGTCACTGGTGCCTTTTTCCTTTTCAGATCCCCAACCAGCTCCTTTGTCTTTTTCACATTTAGATACAGATGATTATCCTCACACCATTTGACAGCGTTCTCCACTACAGTCCTATATTCAGTTTCAGTCTCTTCCCCATCTCTGATACATCCCACTACTGCAGAGTCATAAGAAAAATTCTGAAGATGACAAGACTCTATCTGGTAACTAAAATCAGTGGTATAGATAGTAAAAAGAAAGGGAGAGAGGACTGTCCCCTGTGGAATTCCAATATTGTTGATCATCCTATCTGACACACAGTCTGACCACATAGTGTGGTCTTCCTGTCATGTAGTCTACAATCCATGACACAAGGGAAACATCAGCCCGTATCACTGCTAACTTCTCATCCAAGAGATCCGGCCTGATAGTATCAAAAGCACTGGAGAAGTAAAAAAACATGACCCTCACAATGCTTGCTTGCTTATGCAGGTGTGCATACATACAATTTAGCATGAAGATGATAGAATCCTCAACTCACAGCCTTGGCTGGTAGGCAAACTGCAAAGGGTCTAAATATTTACTATCCATGGGTCTTAACTGATATAAAACAAGGTCTTCATAATGTGGGAGGTCAAAGCCACAGGTCTGTAATCTGTAATCCTTGGAGCTACAAGGATGTTGGTAAACCATGGTAGGACAGGTAAAAAGAGAGAATATTCTACATAATGGATGCAATCCTAACAGAAAGATGTTGCTTTGGGTATGATTGTATGTCTTCAGCAGTCAGTATTGTTAATCTGGCCCTAAATAGAGAGGTTCTGTTCATGTTTAATAAAAATGGCACTAAAGCTTGCCTATATAAACCATATTAAAGTGTATGCAGACCTTAACAAGAGCCTCTGTTTTTCCCTTTGGTCTGTTAAATATACCATTGAAAGTGTTTTCTTATATCTGTACTATAAGTGCAAAAACATATTGTCTGCTGATTACTTCTTGTGCTCTCTGCTTTCTTCCATTTGATCAAATACATGTTTTCCTAGCTATCTTTGTGGACTACCTAACCCCTATGCTATAGAGAATTGTAGAGGGGGAAGTTGCTGTAGTACTGTTTTAGGTCCATAATGCTGCTTACTGTAGATACAGTGCGGTGAGTAAATGTACTCACCTAGGACAGGGAGCGACTTCCTAGCAAAAACGCCTGGTGAGCATAAAACAAAACAAAGTTTAAAAAACCAAGTTGTCCATCAAGCTTGTTCTTTTTGGGCTTGTTTATAAATGTGTCACCCTCTAAAGAACAAACTGCAGTGGGTCATTTTTTAGAGGGTTTTTTGGACCTGCGGTGAGGAGGTGTTATGTTGCCTCCTTGTCACCTGTTTTAACCTCTAAAAACCCACAACAGTGTGTCACAGCTGCCAAGCATTGGGGTAGAGGAATGTTAACACCCTGCCCATTGCCCTTGCAGTTGTGTAAACTATTTAGTATTTTAATAGTAATGTTTAATAAACAAACCCAGAAAACCAATGCCACCCCTTCACCAGAGAGGATTGCGGGGAACACCACAGCGCAACCACCACCCCTCACCCACCGCGGGAGACAGACGGCTTCCTTATCTTAGGAGGCAAATGTCCTGCCTGCCTGGCATGACTCCAATCTACCGTCCTCCTCCCACTCCTGTCCGAGAGGCGGGGAGTGGAGCTGCTAAGAGTGAGCCATCATGGCGGATGCTGGGTCGGCCTTCCCCTCCATGCATCTCCTTCCTTCTCCTCCCCCTAGGCCAATAAGTTTGCTTTTCCTCTTGGCCAATTGGGAAACGGGTCTCACGACCTGTTTCCTGATTGGTGGGGAGGAGATTTAGTGTGAAAATGGCTAATATTTATTCGCTATTCTCACACAACTGGGTGGGCTTCAGAGCCCGGAGCTCACCCTTTTTTGAAGCCTATTAGAACCTCTGACTCTAATTACATGCTTCAAAAAAACACACATCCCCATTGGAATCCATGATCTGGTGTCCCTGTATGTAGATAGGGGGCTGGAAACATGGATGGAGGGGGGGTAGCGCCTGTGCTCCCCTAATGGACGGGCCGCCACTGCTTGGAAATAACATCTATAAAATGTTTAAATGTATCAAAGTATTATTTAATAAAAATAATCATATCCTGTTTTTTAAGGCATGCTGTATAGCACAGTGCCCGTGCTATGTAATTTTTTCCTTCCTAACAAGTAAAAAACCTGTTCAATCCTGCCAGTTCCTGTGTCCCCCTGTCTGTGCTGACCACAGTAATCATGGCTGCTGATCCATGATTACCGTGGTCAGGTTACGTGCCTTTGTCATCCCACTACTCTGCTCTGACAGGATTTGACAGTCTCTATCCCCTCTCCCCCTCCCTCCCTATCAGCGTGAGGGCGGCTCTCCTCTCTGCCCCTCCCTCTGCAATATGCAGCATAAATACATTTACCCCCTCCGGTTTAAGCTGCCATTAACAATAGTGTATGTGATTATTTAAAATGAAAATGCTAAATACCTTTTCCCACACCACCGCTGGGCAGTCACGTGATTCCCCTGTGCTGGCCAACTGACATCACAGGGGAATCTCGGCCCCTCCCACTTCTCTCCATAGATGGGGAAGATAAGAGGAGGGGGATCACGTGACCACACAGCTGCAGTGTTAGAAAAGGTATTTAACCTTTTCATGAAAAAAAAACAAAAAAAAACACTTACTCTATTGTTGATGGCAGCATGTTCCACAGGGCATACATGTAAAGTCACATAGAGATTTTACAAACCCTTTAAAGGTGGCCTTCTCACAGTCAAATAAGATTTTAAAATTACTGTCATATCTTTAAAAATAAAGACCTTCATTTGAACCGAAGTTGATGTCTTTCTTGCTGTTTCTGTCTTCCTGTACTGCTGACAATCTCTTGTCCTATTTCTTGTTCTGGCAACACACAATGGGGTCAAACACAAAACTAAAAACTTTACAAAAAGTTTAAATCTTTCCCATGACAAAACAAACAAAGATGGTTGGAGGTAGGCTTTGATGTCTACCTAAAGCAATTATTTTTGGAAAGAGTAGGAAATTGTTAGAACTTCTGTGTCCTTGCTAAGGAGATTGAACCATTTCTATTTGTCCTGATCCCCATTGTCACCAACAACGAAAGTGGGGGGTTATCCAAAATGTAAGCTGTCCCTGGAATAGCAATAGAGGGCAAACCAAACTGGATGTAACTATACAAAAAGCTATGCCTGTATTTCATCTTTAAAGTGATTGTAAAGGTTCATTTTTTTAACCACTTCAATACCAGGCACTTACCCCCTTTCCCACCCAGACCAATTTTCGGCTTTCAGCGCTGTCGCATTTTGAATGACAATTGCGTGGTCGCGCGATGCTGTACCCAAACAACATTTTTATAATTTTTTTCCCACAAATAGAGCTTTCTTTTGGTAGTATTTGATTTTTATTTTTTGAGCTACAAAAGAAACCCCCCAAAACTTTGTAAATAAGTATGTTTTCTCCTTCACTGATGTGCACTGATGAGGCTACACTGATGGGCACTGATGACGCAGTACTAATTGGCACTGATGAGGTGGCACTGATTGGCACAGATGATGAGGCACTTATATGCAGCACTGATAGGCAGCACTGACGGGCACTGATAGGTGGCACTGATATGCAGCAGTGATGGCCACTGATAAGCAGCACTGATGGGCACTCATAGGTGGCACTGGTGGGCACTGATAGATGTCACTGTTAGGCAGCACTGCTAGGGAGGCACTGGTGGGCATCACAGGCGGGCACTGAGTTTCATCCCTATTGGCGGTTGTTTGCCATACCTGGTGGTCCTGGGTGAGCTTCCCTGGTGGTCCAGGGTAGGCACCCCTGGTGGTCCTGGGTGGGCTTCCCTGGTGGTCCTGGGTGGGCTCCCTGGTGGTTCTGGACGGCGATCCTCAGGGGGCTGCACTGATAAACAATCAGCACAGACCCCCTGTCAGGAGAGCCGCTGATCAGCTCTCATCTACTCGCATCTGCAGATATGTGATTCGTCACAGCTGATCACATGGTAAAGAGCTTCTGACAGAATCTCTTTACCATGATTGGAGATGCAGTGTGTCAGACTGACACACCACACCACCAATCGCAACGATGCGTGCCCCGCGGGCGTGCGCTGGCTTGTTATCTTGTTGGACGTCATATGACGCCCACTCAGGATAACTGAACTACTTCCCGGCCATCATTCTGCATACGGCAGTAGGGAAGTGGTTAATCACTTCAGCCCCAGAAGGATTTGGCCCCTTCCTGACCAAAGCACTTTTTGCGATACAGCACTGTGTCCCTTTAACTGACAACTGCACGGTCCTGCGACATTGTATCTGCGGACAGATAGGACACTTTTGACACTTTTTTGGGACCATTGTCATTTATACAGGGAACAGTGCTATAAATAGCCACTGATTATTGTGTAAATGTTACTGGTAGGGAAGGGGTTAACACAAGGGGGCGATCAAAGGGTTAAGTGTGTTCCCTGGGAAGGGTTTATTACTGTATGGGGGAGGGGCTCACTGGAGGAGGAGAGTGATGGTTATTCCCGATCACAGGGAACAGACAATCTCTCTCATCTCCCCCCTTTCAGAACAGGAATCTGCTTGTTTGCAGATCCCCTTTCTGTCAGTGCCAGGGAGCGATTGCGGGTGGCAGGCGGATATCGAGTCCGCCCCACCCGCTGATTGACTCTCCTGCTAGCCAGTGAGCATGCGAGCATGCCTCCGGCGGTGCGTGCGTGCCCAAAATACGCGCTCACCTACGGCGATTTGCGCAGGAGAGCCGACATTCCGCCATTAAATGATGGCAGCTGGTTGGCAAGTGGTTAATAACAAACTTGCCTATACTTATTTGCTGTGTGCAAGGGTTCTGCACAGAGCAGCCCTGGTCCCTCTTTTCTGGGGTGCCCGGCGGCGCTCCTGGCTCCTCCTCTTCATCTGGTGCCCCCACAGAAAGCCACTTTCCATGGAGCACGAGTCCTGCGTGCGAGTCCATGACACAGCTAGCTTCCATGTGACTGGATTGATTGCCATTGGCTCCTGCTGCTATCAATCTACCAAATGAGGACCTGAGACAGCGGCTGGAGCCACTGGGCTCGTGCTCATTGCTGGAAAGATCGGGCTTGGATAAGAAAAACGGGGGCTTAATATGTCACCCTAGGATAGGAAGTGTTTTACTGGCAGGAAACAGCAGGTGAAAATTAAGGCTGAAAAAAGGGAAATGAATGCAGCCACCACAACTAAAGTCTGATATGCTGTAATATATAACATTTTTGTTGTTAGGTTCAGATATGCTTACCAACCACTGTTCTCTTTAGTTATATTTCTTGGAGATCTCCTTAAGAGTTATAAATAGATATGGGAGATGTTTACCTGCCAAAGAATTTATATTTTTTTTATCCCATTCCAAGATGAATGCAGCTCTGCCACACAGCACATCCCTGATTGGTAGGACAGTAGATGTGATTTCTCTCTGCTGCAGTTAAAGTGGAATTCCAGGTAAGCATATTATTTTCATAGTAAGAAAGGTCCAGCTTGAACCATTGTAAGTATGCATTAGTCATAACAGACTGATTTCTGTAGAATCTGGAAATCACTTCAATAGATACCATTACCACAGTGACTGCCGCTAGCTTCTGGGTCCTGTGTCGAGAGGCTGCCTTATTGCTTAGTGAACACAGGAGGGTGGTTACTCAGCATGGAACCCAGAAGCTAGTGGTGACGAAATAGCAGTGTCTAATATAGGGATTTCCAGCTTCCATGGGGATTGGCTAGGTATGACGCATGCATAATTATGTCAAGGCTGGACCAATGTAACTGTACAAATATATACATACCTGGAACCAGTGGTGGCTGGTGGTATATTTTTTTGGGGGGGGCAGCAAACAATGCACCCACAGCCACCTCCCCCCGGTCGGTCGCCAGGTCACCCGCACTTACCCATTTAGGTTGCAGCGGCACTGGGCGGTGGCTTCCCTGCGTCTCCTTCTCCCCTGCATCATACCATGTGTCTCCTCCCTCCTCTCCTCCGTGTGCCATGCGTCTCCTCCCTCCTCCTCCTAGGCGGCCAATCAGATCGCCTCTCCTTTTGGCCAATCAGGTGATGGGTCTCAGGACCCACTTCCTGATTGGCTGGGAGGAGAATAAGGAAGACAATAGTAAATATTCACTCGCTATTGTCACACAAGTGGGTGTGCTCAGGGCACAGTGCTCTGCTCCCTGAGCCCACCCTTTTTGAAAGCCTATTAGAAACTCTGGCTCTAATCACGTGCTTAAAAAATGCATGCAGCATATAGATTAGGGGGCCGAATGCATGGATGGGGGGGGTTATGGATGCACCGCCACTGCTTAGAACTGATCTTTAAAGTGTTAGCACACCTTTACAGAAAAAAATGTAGGTGAACTAACACCGTAGACCCTCCCCACCCCCCCCCCCCCCCGGTCTCTGCTGTACCCCCTGTGATGCTGAGCTGTCAATGCCACGCAGTCGGCCCAGCGGTCCTGGGATTTGAAATCCTAACTCTCCAACCTCTTCTCATTGCAGTGCTTTCAGGACAGACCAGAGTGATTATGATTGGTCAGCACATTCACCAATCATAGCTCTGATCAGTCTCAGAAGCGCTGCACAGAAAAGGGAGAAAGAGGGAGAAGAGCGGGGATTTCAAATCCCTATACCACTGGACTAGCTGTGTGGGCATTGACAGCTCAGCATCCCTGGAGGTAAGTACAGCAGGGACTGGGGGTGGGGAGGGTGTGTGGTGTTAGTTAACCTTTACATTTACTTGTGTTTACATTACATGAGTACAGCAATTCTTACAGGTCATGTATCTCCCTGAATAGCAAGTGAAAGAGAGGAAGGTATATTTTGGCTATTTTTGTTGGCTACATCTCAAGCCAATATAGTTGGCTAGATCTCAATATTTTACCTGACAGCCTTCTTATAAACGTCAGCTGGTATGGGCTGAACCAAGGGCCATTGGCTGCTGTCTTCACTTCTTCCCTGCAGCACTATTTGAGTCAAAGGCATTGACTGGCTGCCTCTGCTTCAGTGTACTAGCAGTACCCCTGCCTCGAATATAGTTCATATTTAAATTAAAAATGCAGGCAAAAAAAAAGTACCTACTGTATGTGATGAAGTCTGTTACTAGTGTTATCACAGCAGTTTTGTCTTTCTGAGCCCCCCAGTAATATAGTTTTATTACTTGAGGTAAAAATGAATCGGTAGAAAGGCGCTTGAGAACAATAATCATAACATGTGCCCCAACGGGATAATAAATGGCAAGTAAGATGCAGCAATGTGGTTGTAAAAAGATTAAAATAAGTGTTTATTAAAGTACTTACAAACAGTAATGTTCCATATGGCTGCCAAAATGTGGCTGCAGTAGCCCTACTGGTTGTCCAAAAAAGCCTGGGTGCCCCAGATGGAGGGTGGATACAGCGGTGTGGTGGGAGGCTTGCGGGGTGGTGGATAAGCAAGGGGGGGGGAAGAGAAGCGAAGGCTCCTAAGTGAGTAACTTCCTGACAGGAGCCGTGCAGTCAGAGCTCGCACTGAGGGGAGGGGTGGGTGGATCTGCAGCTGGATCCATCCTGGCAAGAGTTCGCCCCGTCAGACACACTGGAAAGATGAGGTGGGCGAAGCCGCAGTTCAGTCCCAGGTGACATCAATCCTCAGAACTGCAGGGCAAGGCTGTTGTTGAAATGGTGGGTCTGCAGGGAGCCAGGGAACAGTGGAGGTCACGCTGACGACATGTTTCACAATCCTTTGCTTTGTCAAGTCACATGTTATGATTATTGTTCTCAAGCGCCTTTCTACCCATTCATTTTTACCTCTAGTTCCTAGCTCTTCCCCCAGAGCGAATCTTGGCTGCTGAGACATTACCTGTCATTGACAATACACATCCGGACAACCAGCGCCAGATGTATTACTGTTTTCTAGTTTTATTACTTGGTGATTCTTTCCGTAGATCATTTGGCTCTATGCACACTAGCATTTTTCATAAGCTCAAAAAGGCTAGAAAAAATGCTAGATGAAAAATGGTGATAATAGCATTTTCGTGTCAGCTTCTAGTAGCATTTTAGAAGCTATTAGGAGCAGTTTAATTAGCATTTTATTAGTGTTTTTGTCGTATATGAAGGGAAAAAAAAGCTCAAAAAAACTGTAGCAATTTAGTAGCATTTAAAAGCAGTTAGGAGCATTCAGCATTTTTTTCTGCTGGAAAAAATCTGCTCCAAGAAACCTTTTTTTTTCTGCTCCTAGACACTGAAGCTCAGAAAATGCTAAGTGCATGGACACATAGGATAACACTATTTAGCTTCTAGGAGCAGAAAAAAATGCTAATAACAGCTGCTAGGAGTTTAAAAAAATGCTAGTGTACATGTTTATTTTTCTACTTCCATTAACAGGATGACAGCACAGTTAATTCAGTATTGAAATTGCACAGCAAGCAGCATTACCACCCTGTTGATAGGGCAAACTAAGAAGCTAACCCGCAGGAAAGATGCAGGTGCACTGCACTGCACTCTCAGTGTGGGTAAACACAGGGCATCAGTGTGAAAGCAGCCTAAGATCTCTTCCACACAATCTGTCCAACTCAATCCAACCCTCTATGGGGCAACAGATGTACACCCGCTTACCTCCAATCCAATCAGCTAAAGAAAACAGAAGGGAATACCCTTCCATCTGGGCGGATCTGATCGGAGGGCCCATAGAGTAGGATGGGCTGTGTCTGTTCCGCTCTGCATACGCTGAGCAGACATGGACCTCCTTGTGGCCCGTGACCGGTTACCAAGTCGCTTAAGTGGCCCTCACTCTTCAAAAGGTTGGACACCCCTGATCTAGACTCAGTAGTTATTCAGAGTTTAGCAATCAGCTCAACCTCTGGGACATTTTTTGTTTTATATCTTGTTTCAATCTATACATATTAACATACTATTTATTGTTTTGTGTGAGATACTATCTGATTCTTTGAGAGATACCATTTTATCTTATGTTGACACATTTGCCTTATTCATTTGCAACATTGTTACATCTTCTTTTCTTGGTTTATAGGGATTCCATAAACCCTCTGGTGGCAATTTAGATGACCTCATAGTTAGTGTTGAGCGAACCCGGACTGTAACGTTCGGGTCCGTACCGAACTTTCGGGTGTCCGTGGCACGGACCCGGACCCGGACATTTCAAAAATCGTTCGGGTTCTGTCCGGGGTTCTGCTATTTTACTCCACGTGTTGAGAAGCTGCAGGGCAGCCAATCAACAAGCGTTTCACTGGTTTGCCCTTAGAAGCCATCACAGCCATGCCTACTAATGGCATGGCTGTGATTGGCCAGTGCATCATGTGACCCAGCCTCTTTATAAGCTGGAGTCACAGTGCTGCAGTCACATGCTCCTTTGGGTTAATGTAGGGAAAGGAAGCTGAAAGCTTGAGGGACAGATTTGAGACATTTTAAGACCTGATCCTGCATCCTGAGATAGATTACTT
>BLSH010282563.1:514743-527536 GCA_018402905.1 Glandirana rugosa | reverse complement strand
TACGGACGCTGTTATCCAGCGGGGACTTATCCTCAAAACACATAAACTCCGTTCACCACTTTCTGACCCTGTTGACCCAGTCCCCAGTCCTCTATGAGTTGGTATGATAACCAGTCATGATCTCATCTCGCTTGGGCTTGACATTTCAAACCCAAGCATTGCTTGAAACCCCACAGGCACTGGGCCTGGACTTGGGCCTGTAAACTTTTTTCAAACACAAGTTCAAGACCCAAGCCCATAAACTAGTGCGTACAACTTATCGACGTCTCGTCGGTTAGTTGTTCGGAAAGTGACCAAACGGGAATCTTCGGTAACTGGCCAATCACAGCCATGCCATTAGTAGGCATGGCTGTGATGGCTTCTAAGGGCAAACCAGTGAAAGGCTTGTTGATTGGCTGCTCTGCAGCTATTCAACATGCGTGATCAAATACCCGAACCCAGAACTTGAACACAAACTTTTTTCAAATGTCCGGGTTCAGGTCCGGGTCACGGACACCCCAAAGTTCGTTACGAACCCAAACTTTACAGTTCGGGTTCGCTCTACTCTAGTACTGACCAATAGTATGGTTGAGTATCTCCTGACCCCTGACCCAGTTGTCCCAGTCTTTCACCACTTGCCTCAAATACACAAAACTCCTATTCAGGGGCGACCTATTGTCGCAGGCATTGGCTCCCTTTTTGAAAGACTGGGACACTGGGTAGATCAGTTCTTATAGCCCCTTGTCATCAGGTTACCCGGGTATATTAAAGACACTTCAGCTGTCCCATCTAGTAACACCTGCAACACCTGGAATGGAAGGATAACCCTACCTGGGTATCTATGGACGTTAATACTCCTGTATACCCCACAAACTAGCTCTAGAAGCACTAAAATACCATCTTAAACACTATAGATCCTATAATTTGGAATTAAAAGAGTTCATCATCCTTGCTCTAGATTTCCTATTAGAACATGATTTCTTTAACTTTCATGGGGTATTCTACCTACAATGTAGAGGCGCCTCTATGGGGGCTAAATTTTCTCCATCATTGGCTAACTTTTATATGGGGTGATGGGAGGAGAATTGTCTTTTTTTACCATCCAACACTTTTAGACACCACATCATGTGGTATGGTCGCTACATTGATGACCTGCTTTTGGTATGGGCAAGTTCAAAGGAAGAAGCTGCATTGTTTACCACATATATACATTCCAATTCTCTCAACCTAGAGTTCAGTTGCGAGTTTCAGGAATCGTGCATCAATTTCCTAGATACCACCTTGCAAGGATGTAGCTCTACAGGGGTAGTTAATACCCGCACCTACCGTAAGGCATGTGCTGGCAACTCCTTGCTATTGGCACCGAGTTGCCATCCCCCACACACTGTACAATCAGTACCGGTTGGTGAGTTTATCAGAACCAGGCGCAACTGCTCTACAGCAGATGCATTTCTGGAGGAATGTGAAAAAATGAGCTTTAGATTACAGGAACGAGGTTACAAACAAAGGGACATCAGCAGAGCCATTAATATAGCCAATAACAACGAGAGATCTATTTTGCTCCAACGTTCCCCCCATAAGAAACAAAGTAAAAACAGAGTAACAAAACAGGGACTTGTCCTATTACTTTTGTCACCACTTACTTCTATGAGTATAAACAAGTCATCAACATCATTCGACAATATCTTCCTGTTTTGACTGTGGACAAGGATCTCACTTCAGTTATAACAGCTAGGTGCAGGTTTTCAAGCAGGCGGGCCAGCACACTGGTGGATATGTTTTCCCCAAGTTTGTTTCACTCTAATCCAATTATGACAACCTGGCTGCACACGACTGGATCATTTGCATGTGGAGTTCCTACTTGTAGATTCTGTACCAAGCATTCGAAAAAAAATCTAAAATGGTACAGTCTTGTTCCACCGGCAGAAATCTGTTAATTAAAGAGTACATCAACTGTGGAAGCCACAATGTTGTTTATACAGTTGAATGCACAACCTGTCATATTCAATATGTGGGATGCACTACCAGACCTTTAAGAAAATGTATAAGTGAGCATTATCATGGAGCTTCTTATGAGTTAGACAAGGGGCTTTCAAATGTATCGAAACATATTAAACATCATAATTTGGGAAACATGTCCTTGTTTAAATTCTATGGCTTACAGAAGGTTAGGGATCCACCCCGGGGCAGCGATATTTATCGCAAGCTCCTAGAATGTAAGGTTTGGTGGATCTTTAACCTTCACACTAGGATTCCTTTTGGCATGAATCATAGATATGACTTTGATTTGTTTCTCCGATAGATTTATATAACAATATAATTATCATAAAGCAATACATAATATATTAATGGTACAAAGAAGATTTAAGAAATGTATAATTTTTACGCAGCAAACAATATCCCTCACCAGTTGTTATGCTCATGTGTGCTTCTTAGATCCATATTTCTTTTATTTAAGTGTACTTTTTATTTTTGTGATACTTTTTATTTGTCCATTTTACTTTTGAGCTCTTTCTCTCTTTTCAGCTCATGTGCTATCCTCAATAGAAAAATGCTGTTGAACGAACCTGTTGTGAGTGCACCTTGATTAGGGATAGCATCTGATTGGAGGGTTTGGATTTACACACTTGTACACTTTTGTATATATACTGTGTGTATCATTCTACAATATGCAGTGAACAAGGCCTTGGGCTGAAACACGTTTGCATTTTTGTACATGATCATTCCACAATAAATTATCTCTAATTGCACCTGCAGTTGAGCCGGTGTAGCGTCGTTAATTGAAACCCCACAAAAGTGGGAACCGGAAGTGACGTTCCGTCGCCGCCATATTGCTACACCCGCATACGTCCACAGTAAGGATACAAGGAGAAGGCGGCAAATGGACATCTTATTACACCCACCGGAGTTTTTGATTTCACATTTATTTTTAACAGTAAACGGAGCTTACATACTGAAATACATTATATAGAAATACTTGACACGGTTTTCATGTTATATTTTAAAAGCAGCGGTGTTCTGTCACATTTCTTAAGCAGTGAGATCACCAGGCTTGCCGCTGCTTTTAAAATAGAACATGAAAACAGTGTCACTTGTTTCTATATAATGTATTTCAGTATGTAAGCTCAGTTTACTGTTAAAAATAAATGTGAAATCATAAACTCTGGTGGGTGTAATAAGATGTCCGCTTGCCGCCTTCTCTCTGTATCCTTAGTGTGGACGAGTGCGGGTATAGCAATATGGCGCCGGTTTCCATTTGTGAGGGGTTTCAAAAAACGACACTACACCAGCTCTGCAGTGCATTACATGAATATCAATAACCAGTTTTAAACGACCATGCAAATACATATTTGAAATTAAATATTTATTATTTTTTTGCCAATAACATGGTGTGAGCAGATTTCTGCCAGTCGCAGGATGTGTCACGCCCCTCCGGCCTGTGTCTTAGAATAAGTGGGAGGTGAAGCCTCCATCAATTTACATGTAATATCCCATTCTATTGTGTTTAGCTGCTTAGTGGGCATGAGGAAGGAGGGAGGGAGTGGGCTGTCATTTATATACAGCCACATGTGTGACTCTATAATCTCATGGGCTGCTCAGATGTGATAGGGAGGACATGCTCAGCATAGAAACTCACTGAAAACTGAGCATGTGCAGAGCAGCCAACATTGTTTTGAAAAATCCCTAGCTGAATTGGGGACTTTGACAGAAGGGGAGACAGAGAACAGCAGGATCAACCAGGTTTTTTGCAGAATACAGAAAACAAATCTCATAGTGACTGAGTGAGTATGAACAGCATGCAATACAACATTTTTATGATGTGGGTTTAGTGACACTTTCAGTTCTGTTGGATTGTTCAGGTTTTCTAGGACAATATGTATTAAACACTTTTTAGTATACCATAAGTAGGGATGGGCCGAACACCCCCGTGGTTCGGTTCGCAACAGAACTTGCGAACAGGCTAAAATGAAAAATCAAAATCTCTTCTCCTTTCAGTCTTCCTCTGCTCCTTCCCCCTACGTCCTTTTCTTGATGTCACTTGGTTATGTCACCGGGTGGCCCCGCCCTTGCCTATAAAATAATTGTCAAACTGAAGACAGCCCATTGTTGGAGTCACCTCTGGTCCGCAGCAGGAGCGGTGGCGGAGGAAGAAGAAGAAGATGACGAGAGGAAGGAAGAAGCGGAGGAAGACCAAAAGAAGAAGGATAAGACCAGATGAAGAAGCGGGGAAGAAGAAGATGGAGGAAGACCGGAGGAAGAAAGAAGAAGTGGGGGAAGAAGAAGACATTTTTAATAAAGGACTTGTCAAAAACTGCCTACTGTGTTTTGTAACACTACACTCCTTTTTTGGTGAATGGGTAGGGGTAAAATATACCCCATACTCATTCACATGGGGGAGCTGGGATTTGGGGCCCTCCTTGTTAAAGGGGACTTCCAGATTCTGATAAGCCCCCCACCCACAGAATCCAACAACCACCGGCCAGGGTTGTTGAGAAGAGGCCCTTGTCCCCATCAACATAGGGACAAGGTGCTTTGGGGGGACCCCAAAGCACCCTCCCTATGTTGAGGGAATGTGGGCTGGTATGGTTCAGGAGGGGGGCTGCTCGCTTATCCCCCCTATCTTGACCTGCCAGGTTGCATGCTCGGATAAGGGCCTGGTTTGGATTTTGGGGGGACCCCTACTCCATTTTTTAAAACATTTTGGCGTGAGGTCCCCCTTAAAATCCAAGCCAGACCTGAAGGGCCTGGTATGGATTTTGGGGGGGGACCCCATGCTGTTTTTTTCTAATTCTATCATAGGGTTCCCCTTAACCACTTCAATACACTGTGTTATATATACTACACTGACTGCACCATATAGTCTGACCTGTATTATATATACCAAGGAGACTACACTCTATAAAATTGTAATGACATGTCCCTGTTAAATAGGTGCAGTAAAATTGGGCCTTGGGTTTTGGTGATGGCAGAACACTGTAACCCCTCACAGTTACTCTTGTTGGCCACAGGAACAGTCCCTGCTGTTAAAAAATATTTTAAAACTTGTAATGACATGCCCCTATTAAACAGGTGCAGGAAAATTGAGCCTTGGGTGTTGGTGGTGGCAGAACACTGTAACCCCTCACAATTACTCTTGTTGGGTACAGGAACGGGCCCTGCTGTTGTAAATTATTTTAAAAAATTTTAATGACATGCCCAGTCAAACAGGTGCAGGGCAATTGGGCCTTGGGTGTTGGTGGTGGCAGAACACTTTAACCCCTCGCAATTACTCTTGTTGGGCGCAGCAATGGGCCCTGCTGTTGTAAATTATTAAAAAAATTGTAATGACATTCCCAAGTCAAACAGGTGCAGGAAAATGGGGCCTTGGGTGTTGGTGGTGGCAGAATACTGTAACCCCTCACAGTTACTCTTGTTAGGTGCAGGAACAGGCCATGCTGTTAAAAATGATTTCAAAAATTGTAATGACATGCCTCTGTTAAACAGGTGCAGAAAAATTGGGCCTTGGGTGTTGCTGGTGCCCTTAGCCCAAAATATTGTGGAAACTAGCATTATCGGGATTCAGGAGAAATAGGATAGGTAGCATAGGCAGTCTTCAAGGATCCCAGATCCCTAGCAAATTCAATCAGTTACATCAGCATCAGGGGGCTTGATAGCTGCTGATCCAGGACTGATTCATTTTTATAAATGTGAGCCTATCAACGGAGTCTGTGGATAGGCACACTCTTTGATTACATTACTAACCCTCCAGCAGCACTGTATGTCCGTTCAGAAAGCACGCTGGATGCAGGACAGGCCAACAGCTCAATTGCATATTGAGCAGGTTCTGGCCAGTGGTCCATCCTCAAGACCCAGTAACTCAGTGGATGCTCAGTTGGAAAGGTCTCCAAGTCTGCTCTTGTGCCTAGATATTGCTGCACCATATAATGCAGATGCTGACGATGATTTCTTGAACCTATCAGCCCTGGGTGCTGAGGACTGAAGAATAGTTTAAAGGCATCCGTCAGCCAGCCACCTTCTCCACCGCTCTTCCTCTGACTGAAGGAAGCCTAAAACATGTTGTAATTAGAGTTGAGCGAACCCGAACTGTAAAGTTCGGGTCCATACCGAACTTTGGGGTGTCCGTGACCCGGACATTTGAAAAAAAGTTCGGGTTCGGGTTCTGGGTTCGGGTATTTGATCACACATGTTGAATAGCTGCAGGGCAGCTAATCAACAAGCGTTTCACTGGTTTGCCCTTAGAAGCTATCACAGCCATGCCTACTAATGGCATGGCTGTGATTGGCCAGTGCATCATGTGACCCAGCCTCTGTATAAGCTGGAGTCACGTAGTGCTGCATGTCACATGCTCTCAGGCTAGTCTAGGGAGAGGATGATGCCGGCGCTGTGAGGGATAGATGCAGATATTAATAACATCTCATCCTGCATTACAGAACGATCTGATTCTGGACTAGG
Organism: Glandirana rugosa; assembly: GCA_018402905.1. Taxonomy (NCBI): domain Eukaryota; kingdom Metazoa; phylum Chordata; class Amphibia; order Anura; family Ranidae; genus Glandirana; species Glandirana rugosa. Next base: position 521,104 of record BLSH010282563.1, on the reverse strand, counting down.
TAGAGATTACTACTACTGTTTTGAGGGACAGATTGCAGATCTCATCCTGCATTACAGAACGATCTGATTCTGGACTAGGTAGAGTCTACTGCTTTGAGGGACAGATTATTGTTTTAAAATCATCTCCTAGTTCTATAGGGTCAGGTTCCTGCTGTTGCTGTAAGGGACAGATTATTGTTCTAAAATCATCGCCTACTGCTATAGGGTCAGGTTCCTGCTGTTGCTGTAAGGTACAGATTATTGTTCTAAAATCATCGCCTACTCCTATAGGGTCAGGTTCCTGCTGTTGCTGTAAGGGACAGATTATTGTTCTAAAATCATTGCCTACTCCTATAGGGTCAGGTTCCTGCTGTTGCTGTAAGGGACAGATTATTGTTCTAAAATCATCACCTACTCCTATAGGGTCAGGTTCCTGCTGGTGCTGTAAGGCACAGATTATTGTTCTAAAATCATCGCCTACTGCTTCTGCAGCCCTCTAGCACTTGCCAGGACTTTTTTACAGCCAATTTTGTGCCGAAAAGTTTGGGTCCCCATTGACTTCAATGGGGTTCGGGGTCCGGGGTAAAGTTCGTGTCAAGTTCGGTACTGAACCCGAACTTTTTCGCGAAGTTCGGCCGGAACATCCAGGAAACGGTAACCTCCCATGGTCTGGAAAGGCATTGCACAAACATTTCTTCAAGGTATCCTGAAGATGTTTCATCCTCTTCTCCCTCTGCGAACTTTACATTTGTAACGTGGATCAAGAAGGGTTGCCAGCCAGTAATAGTCCCCTCTCCTTGATACCACAAACCCTTGGGTTTTTTCGCAGGCTTTGCAGAATCAGGGAGGCCATACGTTTGAGAAGGCATGAGAGTCCTCTGGGTCACCATGGATGACATTGTCAGGAACTACCTCCTCCCAGCCAAGTACAACTCCTTGGGTTTCTGGGGACTGAAAAACATCCCTTGAAGGCTGATGCGTGTTATCCTCTACATCCATGCTGACACAATCCTCCTTCTCCTCTTCTTCCTGTGTGCTTGGCGGCCCTGCAGGAATGCTATCTGCATAAAGGGGGCCTTAAGAGGAAAGGAAGTCCTCCTCTTCCTCCCGCTGTTCTGTCTCAAGTGCCCTGTCCATGATTCCATGAAGTGTGTGCTCCAGCAGAAAGACTAGAGGGACAGTGTCATTGATGCATGCATGGTCACTGCTCTCCATCCTTGTGGCCTCCTCAAATAGTGACAGGACAGTCCATGCATCCTTGATCAGTAGCCTCTGGCATGGAAAAAAGAAGTCAAGCTCCCCTGAACCTGTTCTGGTACCATACTTACACAGATACTCATTGATGGCCCTCTGCTCTGCGTGCAGCCGTGGCAGCATTGCCAATGTTGAGTACCACCTGTCACAAATGAGGCGGTTGGTGGGCAGGTTGAATTCCCGCTGAATGTCAGGCAGCTGAGCACTGGCATTGTAAGACCAACGGAATTGACCACAGACTTTTCTGGCCTGCCTCAGAAAATCTGGTAAGCCTGGGTACCTGGTCAAGAAATGCTGCACCACCAAATTCAGGACGTGTTCCAAGCATGGAACATGTGTCAAGTGTCCCTGTTGGAGGGCACAGAGAAGGTTGGTGCTATTGTCACATACAACCATTCCTAGCTCAAGCTGCCGTAGCGTCAATCACCTCTGAGCCTACCCCCGCAGACCTGACAGAATCTCTGCTCCTGTGTGGCTCCTGTCCCCTAGACAGACCAACTGAAGCACCGCATGGCTTCTTTTAGCCTGACTGCTTGCATAGCCCCTTAAACGCTTAGGGAGCACTGCTGGTTCAGAGGACACTTCTGCAGAAGAGGCCACAGAGGAAGAAGAAGAGGAGGGGATGGAGGAAGCAGATGTGGCAGAATCACCACCGTTTTGTTTGAGGTGTGGTGGCGGAATTAGATTCAACACTGAACCCTGTCCTCCATCCTTCCCAGCTGCCAGTAGAGTTACCCAGTGCACCGTGAAGGAAAGGTATCGTCCCTCTGACCATGCCTGCTGGACCATGAGTCAGGGGTAATATGAACCTTGTTGCTGACCACCCTGTCCAAGGGAGCCAAAACATTGCCTTCCACATAACGGTAGAGAGCTGAAATGGCCTTACGTGAAAATACATTTATTTTGGGAACCTTCCACTGTGGTATAGCACATTGCACAAAGTCATGAAAGGGGAATCTACCAGCTGGAAAGGCAGCAGTTGTAGTGATAGAAATTTGACCAAGCTAACATTTAGATGCTGAGCATGTGGATGGCTGGGACAGTATTTTTTTTTTTTACAGTTCAACAACTGGGCTAGGGAAATTTGCCTGCTGAAATCAACTGGTGGTGTACTGCTAGCAGATTGACTGCAAGTACTTGTGGCACCCATTGCTATACCTTCATTGCTCTCAGTGCAGGCTTTTGAGAGGACTGGAGGTATAGTAGGGGCTGAGGTCACAGATGAGCAAGGAGAAGTCCGTCTTGTTTTATGATGTGGGTCTTTTAGGTGCTTTTGCCAATGGACTGCATGGCAGGTCATCATAGATCTTGTCAAGCACGTGGTGCCCAAGCGGCTGCTGTTCTGGCCGCACTTGATCCACTTCATACATAGATTGCAAACAGCATTGATGCGATCTACTGCACAAGTGTTGAAAAAAGCCCACACCATTGAACTTTTGGAAGTCAGCGGGGAGTCAGCAGTGCCCTGCACCTGTGGAGCTCTGTGGTGTGATGCAATAGGGTGGCTGCCCTTAAGCTGGCCCCTGGAGGACATCCTGCCTCGTTGAAGTTGTGTCTCCTCCTCCTCACTTTCCTCCTCTCTTCTCTCAGGCACCCAAGTACAGTCAGTTTCCTCATCATCCCCTCCCTCCTCATCACTGGAACAAACTTGGCAGTAAGCTGCAGTTGAGGGACCATGGCTGCTAGTTTCTTGTCCTTCTGTGGCATTCCCTCTCTCTAGGCTCCCGTTACTCTCTTCCTCAACCTGGAAACCAACATCGGAGCCTTCAAATTGCTGCACATCCTCCATCAGCATGTAACCGACATTATGGCCGAATAATTCTGGTGACTCCTCAGTGTATGATGGTGGGGCTACGGAAGGAGTTACCGTGGAAAAGGATCCGGTGTAATAGGCCACTTTGGCAGCTGCGTTGGAAGACAAACTAGTATGAGCCTGGATGACAGAGGATGAGGATGGCTTAGTTATCCACTCCATCAACTTTTCTGCATGTTGTGGCTCAATAACATGGCCAACAGCAGAAAAAAAGGACAAGCGTGACCTGCCTGCAGAGGATGCACCATGTCCACCACCACCACTTTTCACTGTAGACACAGTTGTGCTCATAAGTTGACATACCCTGACAGAATTTATGTTTCTTGGCCATTTTTCAGAGAATATGAATGATAACACAAAACTTTTCTTTCATTCATGGTTAGTGTTTGGCTGAAGCCATTTACTATCAATCATCTGTGTTTACTCTTTTTAAAACATAATGACACCAGAAACTACCCAAATTACTTTGATCCAAAGTTTACATACCCTTGTGATTTTGGCCTGATAACATGCACACAAGTTGACACAACGGGATTTGAATGGCTATTAAAGGTAAACATCCTCACCTGTGATCTATTTGCTTGTAATTAGTGTGTGTGTATAAAAGGTCAATGAGTTTCTGAACTCCTGACAGACCCTTGCATCTTTCATCCAGTGCTGCACTGATGTTTCTGGATTCTGAGTCATGGGGAAAGCAAAAGAATTGTCAAAGTATCTGCAAGAAAAGTTTACTCAAAAGTTTACTTACCCTGGCAGAATTTATGATTTCTTGACCATTTTTGACCATTTTAAATGATACCACAATACTTCTCTCACCTCAATCAACTGTGCTGCACTGACATTTCTGGAGTCATGGGGAAAGCAAAAGAATTGTCAAAGGAGCTGTGAGAAAATGTAGTTGGACTATATAAAACAGGAAAGGGATATAAAAAGATATCCAAGTAATTGAGAATGCCAATCAGCAGTGTTTAAACTGTAATCAAGAAGTGGAAAATGAGGGGTTCTGTTGAAACCAAATACCTAAAATAAACAGTTGCGCTTCAACAGATGAGTGAATAAGTAATGAACACACACATGTGATCAGATGATAAATGTGGAAAAAATGTAAAAAAAAAAATATAAATTATATAAAATGAAATAAAGAACAGATTGAAGGGTGGATAAACCCCTTAGAGTCCAATGTCCACTCAGTAGGTTAGAAAAAAGCTGGAACAGGTGATCTCGGAGGGAAACACACAACATGCAGTATGTGAGATGGAATATGTGGGATGCAAGTCTTCACATTCAGATCCCCTGATAGAAGTGGATAAGCCGCCACCGGTGATGTGCACACCTCTAATTTTAATAAAGGGTACCCTTACCGGAGGACGTGGACCTACTATCGCTAGTAAGTAGATCCTCTCTCTCTGTTAGACAGGCGACTAAAGTAGAGAAAACAGCCTTTTTCCCAGCTCAGATGCTCATTCAGGTAAGTTTCCAAAGGTACGTTTTCTTCCTTTTATGTAATAAACCTATGTGGAAATAGAATCACGCTATGAGACTCTTCTCCTTTTCATGAAAACGTACCTTTGGAAACTTACCTGAATGAGCATCTGAGCTGGGAAAAAGGCTGTTTTCTCTACTTTAGTCGCCTGTCTAACAGAGAGAGAGGATCCTTCTTGTTGATACACCCCGCAGAGGGTTATTTTCTGCCAGTGCATGCGACTTACTAGCGATAGTAGGTCCACGTCCTCCGCTAAGGGTACCCTTTATTAAAATTAGAGGTGTGCACATCACCGGTGGCGGCTTATCCACTTCTATCAGGGGATCTGAATGTGAAGACTTGCATCCCACATATTCCATCTCACATACTGCATGGTGTGTGTTTCTGTGTGTGACCCTCCGAGATCACCTGTTCCAGCTATTTTCTAACCTACTGGGTGGACATTGGACTCTAAGGGGTTTATCCACCCTTCAATCTGTTCTTTATTTCATTTTATATAATTTATATTTTTTTTTCACATTTTTTCCACATTTATCATCTGATCACATGTGTGTGTTCATTACTTATTCACTCATCTGTTGAAGCGCAACTGTTTATTTTAGGTATTTGGTATTGGTGTTATTATCACATTATATGTTGCTGCTGTACTGAAGGTTTTTTAGCGCAATTACTGTTTGGTTTATGTTCTGTTGAAACCAAACCACAGTCGAGTAGTCCAACTAAAATTTCAACCACAACTGCCAGGAAAATTGTTCAAGATGCAAAGAAAAAAAACACAAATAACTTCAGGACTCTCTGAAAACATGTGGTGTGGCTGTTTCAAGATGCACAATAAGGATGGCACTTGAAGAAAGATGGGCTGCATGGTCGAGTCGCCAGAAGAAAGCCATTACTACGCAAATGCCACAAAGTATCCTGCTTACAATACGCCAAACAGCACAGAGACAAGCCTCAAACCTTCTGGCACATAGCCATTTGGTGTGATGAGACCAAAATTGAGCTTTTTGGCCACAACCATAAACACTACATTTGGACAGTAGTCAACAAGGTCTGTGAAACACGGAGGTGGATCGCTGATGTTTTGGGGATGTGTGAGTTACAAAGGCACAGGAAATTTGGTCAAAATTGATGGCAAGATGAATGCAGTATGTTATCAAAAAATACTGTGTATTGCCCCCTTTAACATCAATGGCAGCTTGAAGTCTTTTGTGGTATTTGTGGATGAGGCTCTTTATCTTCTCAGATGGTAAAGCTGCCCATTCATCTTGGCAAAAAGCCTCCAGTTCCTGGAAATTCTTGGACTGTCTTGCATGAAGTACACATTTGAGATCTCCCCAGAGTGGCTCAATTATATTGGGGTCAGGAGACTGAGATGGCCACTCCAGAACCTTCACTTTATTCTGCTGTAGCCAATGACAGGTCGACTTGGCCTTGTGTTTTGGATCATTGCCATGTTGGAATGTCCAAGTACGCCCCATGCACAGCTTCCTGGCTATTGAAAGTAAATGTTCTGCCAGTATTTTTTTTTTTTTATTTATTAACATTTTATTTCAAAATAGCATCCGATACAAGTTATGCATATCAGATAACAGAATACAAATATAAGTTTGACAGTTCAACATGAAAATTACTTTTTCTTGTTAGGTATCTTTCAGGCACTCATACATAACCCGGTTGATTGAGTGCATTTGAGATGAATCTCAAGTAAGACTATCAAGTGGTAAAACATAAGTAATGAGGCATAGCTTGTAGGGATTAGTCTAGCCTGACTTTCAGGATATGTGCGGGCCCAAGGTAACAAGAGCAAAGGGGGAAGAAAAAGAGAGGAAAAA
>BLSH010282563.1:486402-497967 GCA_018402905.1 Glandirana rugosa | reverse complement strand
CATCATAAACACACATTGTCATCTAAAACTGGTGTCTCTTGGAATGTTAAATCTTTTGGAAATCTTCTTATACCCAAGGCCCTTCAGATGTGATGAAATAATCTCCTCTCTCAGCTTTTGTGGAAGCTCCTTTGTCTTTAGCATGATTGCAACTCACCTTGAACACCTTCATGGTCGGGGTTTACATATGCATCACAGCTGAAGCAAATGAAGGATCGTTATAGAGTTGCCAAAGGCTTAATGATGTTTCAGCTCCACTTTAGGCCATAAAAACTGTCAGAAAGCTTTAGAAACAACAATATTATATAGGGGTTGAATAATTGTGACATGGCGATCTTAACAAAATCTACTGTTACACACAAATACTACATCATACATTTTCTGTGTTGATTTTATGTATCACTAAACTGAATAAGAAGCCATCCAAAGCAGAATCCTGCACTTTGAAAAGATTTATAAATCCTTAAAACTCTGTAGGGGTTGAATATTTCTGATTGCAAGTGTACATACAAACATACAGTATGCATATATACAGTCACACACTGCAAAAGTTGGAAATAAGGAAGAACATTTGAAATAATAATAGCTTATTATAATTTATAATAAGTTAAAATAATAAATTAATAACTTATTATTTCAAATGTTCTTCCTTATTTCCGAATTTCCGAAATTCTGGAAATAAGAAAGAACATTTGAAATAATAATAGCTTATTATTATTTATAATAAGTTAAAATAATACATTAATAACTTATTTTTTCAAATGATCTTCCTTATTTCCAAAATTTGGAAATAAGAAAAACATTTGAAATAATAATAAATACCTATTAAATTATAGGTATTGGAATTTTCTTGAAAATATGGCTATTAGTGATAAATTTCATATTTATGTTCACTAACAGCCAAACTTTCAAGGAAATTCCAATACCTATAATTTAATATTTGAAATGTTCTTAGTTATTTTCGAATTTTTGGATTCCCGAATTTCTGAATTTACGAATTTCAGATTTTCGGCTGTTCCGATTGCCGAATTTCCAAATTACCACAATTGCTGAATTACAGCGAATTTCCGAATTACTGCAATTGTAGAATTACAGCGGATTTCTGAAATTACCACAATTGCCGAATTACCGCAAATTTCCAAATTTCAGATTTATGAATTTTTTAATTTCCGAATTCTGAATTTTTTAAATTTCCGAATTCCGAATTTTTTGAATTTCCGAATTACGAAAAAAATGAATTTTTGAGCCATGCACAAGTCTAATACACATTAATATCAGATCGGCAAATCAAACATCACGGCAGATCGAATTGGTGACACTATAAGAATCTGATATATAAATATTCTATAGTGGCTACCACAGACGTGGTCTATTCCCCCACATTCACCTTCAAATCAAGCTGATATATTAGATACATTGGATACTCTGACAGATTGTATCGATGGACTTACACAGATCTACATCAGGGAAGGGGGGGAGGAGGTGGGATATGTCTGCAGTAATTGTAGCAGACACAATCAACACCGTCCCATACATATTTAGTTCAGACCAGCAGATTGAACATGACAGCAGATCAAATCGATGACACTATAAAGATGGGATATAAAGTTATCCTGCAGTGACTACAACAGATGTGGTCTACTCCCTCACATACACCTTCCAATCAAGCCGATATATTAGATACTACGGCAGATCGTATCGATGGACTTACATAGATCTACAACGGGGGGGGGGGGGGGTGAGATATGTCTGCAGTGATAGTAGCAGACACAATCAACACCGCCCCATATACTTTAAGATCAGATCGGCAGATTGAAAATCACAGCAGATCAAATCAGTGACACTATAAAGATGGAATGTAAAATTATCCTGCAGTGACCACAGCAGATGTAGTCTACTCCCTCACACACCTTCCAATCAAGCCAATATGTTAGATCCTACGGCAGATAGTATTGATGGAATTATGCAGATCTACAGCAGGGAAGAGGAAGGGAGCCCATGCATTTAGTTTCATAGGTTAGTCCAATTGCCTATGATGTAAATAGGTAACATAAAAGGAGGATTCTGGCTAATCGCGAGAAGGGAAAGAAAAAGAGAAGCAGCCTGGATAATGTATTATTCGTAAAAGTGGGAAACATCCCACTCAAAATTCATACCATTAGGAATCCTCCTATTCAAACGAAATATCCAGAATACTTCTCTTTTACAAAGGATCCTGAATGTATCCCCTCCTCTCTTCGGTGTAATAATTTTCTCTACACCCTGTATTACCAAGCTTGACACATCTTTATTGTGATGTATGTTCCAGTGTCAAGCGACATTGGTTCCATGGTTTTTGTTAATGTCCAGTAAGTGATCTGTCAGTCTGTCCCTAAGCCTATGTGTAGTGCGTCCTACATATTGCAGATTGCACTCTGAGCAAGAAATGACATACACTAAAGTTGTGCAAATTTCCTTATATATATTATCGGCTAAGTGAAAATTTACTCTAGAACAGTTTTTTAACACTAGATCATCTGTTTTTTATTTCTTTGATTTTGGACAAGACGATTAATCCAACATAGGTTGGACTTGATGGACTTTTTTCAGCCTCGTTTACTATGTAACTATGTAATCTGGTGCAATTTGCATGGATTTCACATGCTATTCCCAATTGGTTGCTAGCCAATGGTATGTCTTGTCCAATTAATCAATTAGTGGTCCACTATATGCATTGTATGCTTATTTAAACAGTATGCTAGTAGGTTTATGTCAGCTATGACTAAGCGTCCCTTCTTAGACGTGAAACGCGTTAGCTGTCATGCCCCACCAGGGGTCCTGTTCGTGTCTTCATGTGATGCATTGATCTGCTTTTAAACTCTTCAATAAAGCGGTGTGTTTTTGGAAGTGGGGCTGTCCAGGAATTTCTTCATCCTACATTGCAAGCACAGCTAAGCAAGCGCCCAACCTGAGTAGCAGCTGGTGATTACTGGTGATTAACAGGCAAGGCTTGGAGCAGTTTCCTTTTCTTTCTGTTTGCCGTCTGGACTTGCTATTGCTGAGACTTGCTCAGCCGACCCAACTGGATCACCTTCACCTATGGTCTGACTAGAAGCCTGTGTCTCTGCAGGCTCGGCAGTACTACAGCTGCTCTCTCCACACCTGACATGGCGGAATCTGCTCAGACACCTACAGACCCTACCATGGGGTTTAATAGAACCTTCACAGCACCATCGGATAATCCACTCCATATGTCTAGACAAGAGGGATTGTCCCAACTCCCAGACACGGATGAAATCATCCTGAAACTGACCTTTCGTAAGTTGGAGACTCTGATGACTAAGGAGATCCGAGCCTTTTGGGATGGAAGTACACTTACAGACTATATTTCTTTAGAATGCATCCCGAGAGGGCTTAGGATAAAGAAGTTCCCTACTTTTGATTTATTTGATGAAGATCTCAAACAAGAGTGGACCTCAGAACTGTCAGCCTGCTCTTTTAAATTGATAAATATCATAATAACTTCAAAGAAAAAAGAGCTTGAAAGGCTGCAGTCTGATATGTCCGTGACCCAAAAGGAGCTGTCTGTTTTAAAGAATGTGATTCTCAGACTTTGGCAGTAAACTCAATTTCTGTTTAAATAAATTGGAAAAGAATGTAATGACAACCAAACAAGAGAAAATGTCTAGAGACTGATTAGATTATGACCCTGTTACTGTATATATTTGGAGGAAACCACAGTGCTTCTTTGGCAGACAACAGAGATCCTCCTCAAAGAAAAGAGTGAGTTTTTCCGATCATGAAAGTGAACCTTTCAATGACACTCTTGTTATGTCTGTATCTGATTCATCCCTGGACACTAATCGGCCGATAAACGCACATCGCAATGTATGTGGACAGGATTTAAACTCAGGTCCCTGTCATTCCACCAAGAAAAAGAAGAAAAAAGGAGGAAAACGAGGGGGAGGGGAGAAGGCACAAATTATCAACTTTGGGAGCATCCCCCTCGCTAAGTCTCAGTGTGGTTAATTTGTCTCAACATTCTTTATCAGCCTCCGATTAATCTCTGTTGCCTAAAGGACTGAACTTCTGCCCAGTGCAGCACTTTAATTTGTTTGCCACTCTGTTAGATAATAAATTTGCAAGGTCGCTTACTTTGAAGAAACATTATTTTAATGTTGGTGAAAATACAGTAGAATTAGATGTTAATAATGCTCACAATGAATGAAAGGCTTGGCCAGTGGCTGGATCACTTATTACAGCCATTGGTAACTGAGCTTCCAGGGTATCTTAAGGACACCAAACAATTACCTATTAAGTTGGAACACTTTGAATGGAAAAGCAGTTACAAATGGTTGAGCTTTGATGTCTCAAGTGTTTATTCTTCCGTCCCACATGCACTAGGACTTAGAGCTGTTTCTTTCTTTCTAGACAGATCAGGCTGTTTTTCTCCAGACCTCCAGGAATTCATCATTATGAGCCTTGATTACCTTTTGACCCATCATTTTTTTATGTTCGACGGGGTCTACTACCTTCAAAAGTGCGGGGCCTCTATGGGAGCCAAGTTCTCCCCCTCCCTAGCCAACCTTTATATGGGGTGGTGGGAGAGGACCCACATTTTTGGATGTGGTAGTCCCCGTAGAAAGGATACCATCCTTTATTTTCGGTATATAGATGACTTGTTAGTTGTGGCTGATGGTGATGTAGATCTGGACGGCTGGCTTGAGTTCCTTAATGACAATAATCTTAATCTCAAGTTTACAGGCAAAGTCGGCTCTGAATCTATAGAGTTTCTAGATGTCCTCCTTTCCAATGAGGGCACCAAAGTAACCAGCTGTCTCTACAGGAAGCCTTCTGCGGGAAACACCCTTTTAAAGGCTGATTCCAACCACTCGAGACATACCATCAGAGGTATTCCTGTCGGACAATTTCTTAGGGCCAAAAGGATCTGTAGTAGAAACGAGGATTTTCATAAAGAGGCTGATAATCTTGCCTTGAGATTTGAGGTTAGAGGTTACCCCCCCCCCCCCTCATAAAATAGCTAAGGAAACCCCTCATAGCAATTTATTGTCTAACAAAAGTAAACGCACCAAAAAAGTGGAAGCAGCTACTTTAGCTATGTCACATGCCCTTTGTGAACAAAATCCCCCTCCTACTTTTTCCACTTCATATAGTCCTGAGTTTTTCAAAATTCAGAACATTGTAAAGAAATATCTACCTATTTTATACAATGATCCTATTTACGCAGATGTGCTTTCCGGCGGCATTTGATCAGTGTCTAGGAGGGCACCCACCATTGGCAGAAGTCTGTCTCCGAGCCTATTCAGCATCCAACGCCCCAGTTCTCACTGGCTTCAGTTTAAGGGTACCTTTAGATGTGGCAGTGGTACTTGTAACCACCGCCACTTCATTAAAAGGGGACCCCAGATTGTCTCAGCGGCAGATAATAAATCCTTTGACATTGCATCTTTCATTAACTGTAATACTAGGTATTTAGTGTATGTCATTTCTTGCACAGAGTGCAATCTGCAATATGTAGGATGCACTACACATAGGCTTAGGGACAGACTGACAGATCACTTACGGCACATTAACAAAAAGCATGGCACCAATGTCGCTTGACACTGGAGCATACATCACAATAAAGATGTGTCAAGCTTGGTAATACAGGGTGTAGAGAAAATTATTACACCGAAGAGAGGAGGGGATAAATTCAGGATCCTTTGTAAAAGAGAAGTATTCTGGATATTTCATTTGAATACGAGGATTCCTAATGGTATGAATTTTGAGTGGGATGTTTCCCACTTTTACGAATAATACATTATCCAGGCTGCTTCTCTTTTTCTTTCCCTTCTCTCGATTAGCCAGATTCCTCCTTTTATGTTACCTATTTACATCATAGGCAATTGAACTAACCTATGAAACTAAATGCATGGGCTCCCTTCCTCTTCCCTGCTGTAGATCTGTATAATTCCATCAATACGATCTGCCGTAGTATCTAACATATTGGCTTGATTGGAAGGTGTGTGAGGGAGTAGACTACATCTGCTGTGGTCACTGCAGGATCATTTTACATTCCATCTTTATAGTGTCACTAATTTGATCTGCTGTGATGTTCAATCTGCCGATCTGATCTTAATGTGTATGGGGCGGTGTTGATTGTGTCTGCTACTATCACTTCAGACATATCTCACCCCCCCCCCTCCCCATTGTAGATCTATGTAAGTCCATCGATACAATCTGCCGTAGCATCCATCGGCTTGATTGGAAGGTGTATGTGAGGGAGTAGACCACATCTGTTGTAGTCACTGCAGGATAATTTTATATTCCATCTTTATAGTGTCACCGATTTGATCTGCTGTCATGTTCAATCTGCCGGTCTGATCTTAATATGTATGGGGCGGTGTTGATTGTGTCTGCTACAATTACTGCAGGCATATCCCCCCCCCCTTCCCCGCTGTAGATCTGTGTAAGTCCATCGATACAATCTGCCGTAGCATCTTATGTATCCAATATATCAGCTTGATTGGAAGGTGTATGCGGGGAATAGATCACGTCTGTGGCAGCCACTGCAGGATAATTTTATATCACATCTTTATAGTGTCACCAATTCGATCTACTGTGATGTTCAATCTGCTGATCTGATCTTAATGTGTATGGGGGGGTGTTGATTGTGTCTGCTACAATTACTGCAGACATATCCCACCTCCCCTCCCCCCCTTCACTGATGTAGATCTGTGTAAGTCCATCGATACAATCTGCCAGAGTATCCAATGTATCTAATATATCAGCTTGATTTGAAGGTGAATGTGGGGGAATAGACCACATCTGTGGTAGCCACTATAGGATAATTATATATCAGATTCTTATAGTGTCACCAATTCGATCTGCCATGATGTTTGATTTGCCGATCTGATCTTAATGTGTATGGGGCGGGGTTAATTGTGTCTGCTACAATCACTGCAGGCATATTTCATCACCTTTTCCCCCACTTCGATGCCTTTGTGACATACGCATATCTTTTGCATTGCCATGCTGTTTCAGGCTCCTCTTTCTGATTATATCGGCTCTGAGTGCAATCTTGTACATATTTGGATTATACTTACAGCCGTCAGTGTAGAATATGTTTTCTTCTTCTCCTGCCAGAAGGTTTGGTTTATTTATTCATCACTTATTTGTTGGTCCCTATCTCCCTAGTTTCTTTAATTATGTTATTCCTGGTTTGACCGTTATAAGAGTTACCCTAACACAATATTAACTGAACATAATGGGGACATGTCAATTTAAAGAGACTACAATCATGCATCTGTGATTATGCTGTTACTTTGACTTAAGTCACGTATGTTGTTTAGTTTATGTCTCTAATTGCCTGGGCTAATGGGACCAAGCTGCTTCCATCTGTCCTTGTAGGACAGAGGATGCAGTTTGCTGTTAGTTTTTTCACAATCGATTTACATTACTTTTTAACTTTTCTTTTAATATGGATATTGTTGTGCAAATTTCCCTATATATATTATGTGAAAATTTACTCTAGAACAGTTTTTTACTACTAGATCATCTGTTTTTTATTTGGTTGATTTTGGACAAGACGATTAATCCGGTGCAATTTGCATGGATTTCACATGCTATTCCCAATTGGTTGCTAGCCAATGGTATGTCTTGTCCAATTAATGGTCCACTATATGCATTGTATGCTTATTTAAACAGTACGCTAGTAGGTTTATGTCAGCTATGACTAAGCGTCCCTTCTGAGACGTAAAACGCGTTAGCTGTCATGCCCCACCAAGGGTCCTGTTCGTGTCTTCATGTGATGCATTGATCTGCTTTTAAACTCTTCAATAAAGCGGTGTGTTTTTGGAAGTGCGGCTGTTCAGGAATTTCTTCATCCTACACCACCATTAATGTCTAAACGGCTGGCAACAAAAGTGAGTACACCCCTAAGTTAAAAAGTCCAAATTGGACCCAAAGTGTCAATATTTTGTGTGACCACCATTATTTTACAGCACTGCCTTAACCCTCTTGGCAATGGAGTTCAAAAGAGCTTCACAGGTTGTCACTGGAGTCCTCTTTCACTCTTCCATGATGACATCACGGAGCTGGTGGATGTTAGAGACCTTGCGCTCCTCCACCTTCCATTTGAGGATGCCCCACAGATGCTCAGTAGGGTTTAGGTCTGGATACATGCTTGGCCAGTCCATCACCTTTACCCTCAGCTTCTTTAACAAGGCAGTGGCCATCGTGGAGGTGTGTTTGAGGTTGTTATCATGTTGGAATTCTGCCCTGCTGCCCAGTCTCTGAAGGGAGGGGATCATGCTCTGCTTCACTATGTCACAGTACATGTTGGCATTCATGGTTCCCTCAATGTACTGTAGCTCCCCAGTGCTGGCAGCACTCATTCAGCCCCAGACCATGACACTCCCACCACCATGCTTGACTGTAGGCAAGACACACTTGTCTTTGTATTCCTCAACTGGTTGCCGCCACGCATGCTTGACACCATCTGAACCAAATACGTTTATCTTGGTCTCATCAGACCACAGGACATGGTTCCAGTAATCCATGTCCTTACTCTGCTTGTCTTCAGCAAACTGTTTGCGGGCTTTCTTGTGCATCATCTTTAGAAGAGGCTGCCTTCTGGGACGACAGCATGCAGCATATGGTCTGAGTACAGACAGGCTGACCCCCCCACCACTTCAACCTCTGCAGCAATGCTGGCAGCACTCATACATCTATTTCCCAAAGACAACCTCTGGATATGATGCTGAGCATGTGCATGCAACTTCTTTGGTCGACCATGCCGAGGCGTGTTCTGAGTGGAACCTGTCCTGTTAAACCACTGTATGGTCTTGGCCACTGATCTGCAGCTCAGTTTCAGGGTCTTGGCAATCTTCTTATAGCCTAGGCCATCTTTATGTAGAGCAACAATTCTTTTTTTCAGATCCTCAGAGTTCTTTGCCATGAGGTGCCATGTTGAACTTCCAGTGACCAGCATGAGAGAGTGAGAGCGATAACACCAAATTTAACACACCTGATTCCCATTCACACCTGAGACCTTGTAACACTAACGAGTCACATGACATCGGGGAGGGAAAATTACTAATTGGGCCCAAATTGGACATTTTCACCTAGGGGTGTACTCACTTTTGTTGCCAGCGGTTTAGACATTAATGGCTGTCTGTTGAGTTATTTTGAGGGGACAGAAAATTTACACTGCTGTACAAGCTGTACACTCATTACTTTACATTATAGCAAAGTGTCATTTCTACAGTGTTGCCACGTGAAAAGATATAATAAAATATTTACAAAAATGTGAGGGGTGTACTCACTTTTATGAGATAATGTGTGTGTGTGTGTGTGTGTGTGTGTGTGTGTGTGTATATATATATATATATATATATATATATATATTCTTACACTGCCTGCGCTGACTCTATATACTGTACACTGAATGAGCTGTATATATAGTCTACACTGAATGCAGCGTATTGTGGCATGATGCGAGGTGAAGTAGTGGAGGGACACTATCTGTCACCTCGCATGCGTTCATTGTGAGTGGACAAAGGAGGGAATCCGGCCTGGCTTTTACCAGTCACCAGGGCAGGTCATGTTCTGGTCCGGATTTTGTGGTCCACTGAAGTCCACCATCAGGTGGTTTAAATTCTCAGGTGAGAGAGAAGAGGTTGCTCTGCCTGGGACCCAGAAGTCAGCAATTTGAGAGAGCTGGTCTTGGAAAGATTTTCTTATTGACTTTAAGAAAAGGGTTGTACTGTTTGTCTTTGTATTGTGGGTGTCTGGGATCAGGCCCTACACCATCTAGAGAGGAAGACGGAACATTTTAGTTTAGTGCCGGATGGCAAGAATTTATTTTCTGTTTTGTTTGTCTTGGTTTGCAACCGTTCAAATAAACCTGGCGGCAAGCCAGAATTTTAAGAAAATCTGCCTATGAACAGCTTTCATCCCAGGCAAAGGGGAAAGCGATCCCCACTAGAGCTAATCCCTCACAGTATATATATATATATATATATATATATATTATATATATATATTCTCACACTGCCTGCACTGACTCTATATACTGTACACTGAATGAGCTGTACATATAGTCTACACTGAATGCAGCATATATATATATATATATATATATACAGTATCTCACAAAAGTGAGTACACCCCTCTCATTTTTATAAATATCTTATTATATCTTTTCATGTGGCAACACTGAAGAAATTACACTTTGCTACAATGTAAAGTAGTGAGCGTACAGCTTGTATTACAGTGTAAATTTGCTGTCCCCTCAAGATAACTCAACACACAGACATTAATGTCTAAGCCATTGGCAACAAAAGTGAGTACACCCCTAAGTGAAAATGTCCAAATTGGACCCAAAGTGTCAATATTTTGTGTGGCCACCATTATTTTCCAACATTGCCTTAACCCTCTTGGGCATGGAGTTCACCAGAGCTTCACAAGTTGCCACTAGAGTCTTCTTCCACTCCTCCCTGATGACATCACAGAGCTGGTGGATGTTGGAGACCTTGCGCTCCACCTTCCATTTGAGGATGCCCCACAGATGCTCAATAGGGTTTAGGTCTGGAGACATGCTTGACCAGTCCATCACCTTACCCTCAGCTTCTTTAGCAAGGCAGTGGTCATCTTGGAGGTGTGTTTGGGGTTGCTATGTTGGAATGCTGCCCTGCGGGCCCATTCTCTGAAGGGAGGGGATCATGCTTTGCTTCAATATGTCCCAGTACATGTTTGCATTAATGGTTCCCTCAATGAACTGTAGCTCCCCAGTGCCGGCAGCACTCATGCAGCCCCAGACCATGGCACTCCCACCACCATGCTTGACTGTAGGCAAGACACACTTGTGTTTGTACTCCTTACCTGGTTGCCGCCACACACGCTTGACACCATCTGAACCAAATAAGTTTATCTTGGCCTCATCAGAGCACAGGACATGGTTCCAGTAATCCATGTCCTTCGTCTGCTTGTCTTCAGCAAACGGTTTGCGGGCTTTCTTGTGCATCATCTTTAGAAAAGGCTTCCTTCTGGAAGCCACGCAGACCAATTTGATGCAGCGTATGGTCTGAGCACTGATAGGCTGACCACCCCCCTTCAACCTCTGCAGCAATGCTGACAGCACTCATACGTCTATTTCCCAAAGACAACCTTTCGATATAGAGCTCGTAATACCCAATACGTCACGCTACGGCGGTAAAAGGGAGGGGCCACAGTACACTGAACAATCATAATATTCCAGAGTCCACACTTACCCCTCATCCACACGATTTAATCCACAATAGCGAGAGTGTGAGAATATGACAAGTGACCTTCAAGTTGTACCGTGGAGTACCTTTTCTTGAGAGACTCCTGGACTTTTATTCTTAACAACGAGATGTATTTTTACCGGATCCGATATTCCTCTAACGGTTCTGAGACTTTGACTCGACGTCGTGCCACTGGTTTTGGTATGTCTTCAAATTGTCATGTCCAAGGTGAGTCTTGTCCGGAGCGGTAACAACTGGTTTCTTTAAGTCACGTGCACGAGTTGAAGTATAGCTTTCCAACAGAAACCCTTTATCTGCA
>BLSH010282563.1:457221-469617 GCA_018402905.1 Glandirana rugosa | reverse complement strand
CACAGGCTGCTTTTAAATCATGACAGCGGGTGTGGGGAGAGGATCCTCCGCCTGCTATCACAATGGGGGGAGGGAATCGGGGATCGGGGTGGTTTGTGAGACTGCTGCATTAGTAATATGTTACACCCTGAATATGGTTGTAACGTGTAACATGTTACTAAAGGTGAACTTATCATTTACCACTTTTTTGCCAAGCAATCACCAGCAGCAACATTTAGTATTGCTAATTAATTACCAGTGATAGCTTCAACATAACAGCTATCCTAACTAGCAGTATGGCTTAGGACAATGAAGCTTTTGTCACATCAGTAGTTTCAAAAATAAATAAATTGTAATCATGAACCCTTAAACCATCATGTCATTATTGTGCAATATGTGTTTTATGTAGTAATCATTTTTGAAAATGCATGTCTATGTCTCTATGTGCAAGGTTTTATATTAAAAGAGAACTTTGGACTTTGTAAAAAAAAAGAAAAAAAATGTATACTCACCTAGGTGGATGCAGCATGGATCTGATGTTGCATCTGTCCTTACGCCAGCTCTGCAGTGAGAACTGAGCAATCAAACACAGCTGATTGCTCAGTTCTCCCCCTCCACTCCAAGCAGAGACCTGGGACTGTAAGTCTCCGGCTCTGTCCTGCCCTCTAGCGCTCACTGGAGCACTGGGCTGTTGAGAGGGCGGCAGGGGCTGGCTCACCCTCTCAGCGGACCTCTGAGAGGCTGAGCCAGGTGCCGGTCAGGCTGCTGAGTGAATCCCAACCAGATGGTCAGGATCTTTTAAGAGACTAGACCAGCTCAGTGACATCAGCCAACAGCAGATGTTAGTCCAACTGAAAACGGGTCACAGGATTACAGAAAGGACTGCACTCCTGTGATCTATAGGAGGAGTACAGCCAAAAAAATGGCTATACTTCTCCTTTACATGAAAGATTCTTTGACAGCATATCTTACAGTCTATTTTTTTTTCTTTCAATATCTTTGGAAAATGTGAGTGCTAAAAACACTTCTCAGTAACGATTTTTGTGTTTATCATATAGCAGTTAAAATGTAGACTGCATGGAACAACCTGTTTTTATGGTTTGTTAGTTTGGTGTTTGTTAACCTAAAAAAACAAAACAAAACAGATCCTGTTCCCTTAAAGCATGTTATGCAGCACAGTGTGTGTGCTGTGTAATTTGGCCCCCTGTGTCACCTAAAAAACCTGGCTGATCCTGCCTGGCTATATCCTTCCCCCTGTAAACTGACCACTGTATATCATGGCTGCTAAAACCCTGACACCGTAGTCAGTTTATGTGCCTCCATGATCCGCAGCCCTGCTCTGTCCTTCTCTGTCCTCCTCTCCCCCCTGCCTGTCTTCTTCTGTCAGTGTGCATCCCTTCCCCTCCTGTTGCTCTGATATCTACAATAAAATAATCCCATCGCCTCTATAATATAACAATATGTGTCCTGTGTCTGTTTTATATAAAAATATGCTGATCTGTACCTACATGAGAGCGGCTCCCGACAATCACGTGACTCCTTGGCTCTCTATCTCTTCTCCTCCTCCCCGGCTGACATCAGCGGGTGTGCTGACACTACCAGTTGCCCACGTAACACATATGTGCAGCAGCAAAAGGGTGGGCACATATGCGTTGCTGGGCTGACAATGTTTATGTGCTGAGAGCAAGCACACTGCCCGTCCTTAACACAGAGACCAAGTTTTCAAAGACAGCTCTCGGTCCATACTAATGATTGGTAGCCAGCAGGACCATCTCCCAATCATGTGAGCACTGTGACAGTGAGTCTCAGTGGTCACATGATCGTCATATTTTTTTTGCCAGTGTTCAGAACTTTTTAAAGGGACATTGGGACAGGCAGGAAAGGGTTAAGTATGTCTCTGTTACAGTACGCATTTATTTATGCACTTGTGGACATTGGTTGCTACTGTCATCAGTGGCAGCCCATGCATTGAGGGCGCACGAGCGCCGCCCCCCTATCCCAGCCGCCTTCCTTCTATCCATGTGCCCGGCCCCTTTTAGGATGCCAGACACATAGATTCCTATGGCGGGGGTGTTTTTTTTTTAAGCACCTGACTAGAGCCGGAGGCTCTAACAGGCTTCAAAGAAGGGTGGGCTCAGGGTGTGCCCCGATCCCACCTAATTGTGTGACCATAGCGAATGAATTTTCGCTATTTTCACACTGCAATACCTGCCTACCAATCAGGAGCCAGGTCTGCGAGACCGGTTTCCTGATTGGCCAAAGCGCCAGGCAATCCTATTGGATGCCTGGCGCTAAGGACAGGGAGGCACAAGCAGAGAAGGATCCACTGCTGCTGTCTGCCCTACACTAAGAAAGAGGACGCCCGCGGCCCACCCCACACAGCCACACACACACATACTATCTGGTGATGCCTGTATATACCCCTATCTGGTGATGCTGTATAATGCTATCTGGTGATGCCTGTATACTCTTGTCTTGTGATGCTGTATACTCCTATCTAGTGATGCTGTATACTGCTATCTAGTGATCCCTGTGTATACCCCTATCTAGTGATGTTATATATTGCTATCTGATGATGCCTGTATATACCGCTTTCTAGTGATGCTGTATACTGCTATCTGCTAATGCTGTATACTGCTATCTGGTGATGCTATATATACACCCCTATCTGGTGATGCTGTATATACCCCTATCTGGTGATGCTGTATATATCCATATCTGGTGATGCTGTATATACCCCTATCTGGTGATGCCTGTATATACCCCTATCTGATGATGCTGTATACCCCTATATGGCGATGCTGGGCTGTATACCCCTTACACAATAGGTGGAATCTATAAGGGATGGGGCTTATGCGAAGTGTGAGGGGTCAAAAAGAAAAGGTGGGGTCTGGCACCCTCCCATCCTAAAATTTCAACAGCCGCCACTGACATATTCATGAGCAATGTTTAGAACTGTCAGTTCAGAATAATATAGAGAGCAATGTGATCCTGGAAAGCACTTGTCATAGATGTGCATATGTCCTATATTCATACTGTGTTCTTGATACCAGTACTAGAGCATAAGTTATATCACTGGCCAAACTTAATCAGCAGGGAGCTGTCTAAAAGAACCACTTGTGACCTGTACAGTGCATTGTATTATGTATTTTAAAATGCAACGTGCCATAAAAAGGCATATTATGTATAATTGTGGAGGTGATGAGCTTCACTCTCCCATGTGTCTAGCCGGTATAAAACTCCTTCTTCTTCCTTATATTTCAGATGTATAATATGGTGATTCAAATAATGTGCAATTGTGCAAATATCTAAAAATGTGAGAATTTGCATAGTTACACAATCCATAACACTTTAGGTGCAATAAATATTTGAAAATGAAGGTGCAAATACTGCAAATAAATATCTAAAAAAACGTGGGCATTCATCTCTCAATTATTGCTATGAAGACAGCATAGTATTAATAGTTTATTGTAAACATATGAGTCCAAAGTAAAGGGGGTAGGGAATTATCAAATAGTGCTATCTCTTGTAATCCTTTGAAAGAATTGTGTGTCCCTTCACCATACTGATAAGTGATGTCTTCTCTTTCCAGTATTGTGACACCCCTGTGATCTCTAGCCTCTTACCTTACTGCTGTAAGGTTACAGCATATGATAGTTGTCTCAATCTGATGGTCCATGTATCTTTGCTCACCTCGAGGGCTCCTCTGGTACTCCTCCTGGTTAATGAATCTCTGTGGTGAGTAAGTCTCCTCCGTGGTGATCCTGGATGCTCTCCCTCAGTATGATCTGTAATTAGATGCATTTATAAAAGAGACTTTCCATAGTGTAATAACATTTTCCAAAGGTTCATTCAAGTTAAAAACAGTTATTTATTCACATTAAAACAAAGTGACAGTGCATATACTCTACAAGTGCCAAATTACCACATGCATTCATTTTTTTTTTGGGTGGCATCTCCTGCTCAGGGATACTAGTTACACTGTAGAAAAAAAACAAAAAGAGGACAATTCCAACCTTGCGCATTACCCAAGTGGTATTTATTAATGTGAAATAAAAGAAATATACTCATAAACAATTCAGTCATAAAAGCTTATCAAAGGCTACAATGGACACAAAGCAACCAAGTCACCGGGACCATGTCCAGCACGCTGGAGGACCTTCTAGGTGACTATCTGGAAGGTCCTCTGGCGTGATGAACCCGGTCCCGATGACCTGGTCGCTTTGTGTGCATTGTGGACTTTATTATGCTTTTATGACTGAATTGTTTGTGAGTATATTTGTTTTATGTCACATTAATAAATACCACTTGGGTAATGCGCAAGGTTGGTGCGCCCTCTTTTTGTTTTTTTCTACAGTGTTTCTATTGTGCAGTTACCCAGAGTTATAGAAATCCTATGTGATATCCACCTCTGCCACATCACTTTCGAGTGCAGGAGAAATTGTTTGCTATTACCAGGGATACTAGTTGTCAGGGAGTCCATGTCCTAACAACTAGTGACTCATCTCTGCCTGACTCATTCAGCTGTCAGCCGAGGATTCCCCACAACCACTGGGCCAGGGTTGTGGTGAAGAGGCCCTTGTCCTCATCAACATGGGGACAAGGTGATTTGCCAGGGGGTGGGTAATCCCCAAATAGTGAGTGCCTAGATCATGAAATCATTATCAAATGTATTGTTATTTTTATTGAATTGACAGTAATGTAATATTGCCTGTTTTTGCAATATTTACCGCAGGAAGTTATAAAATGTGTGGTATTTTCCACAAATGTGGTATTTAAAGTGATTGTAAAGTATCGTCTTTTTTCAATAAAAATAACAAACATGTTATACTTACCTCCTCTGTCTTCTGTGCTCCTGGCCCCTCCCTCCTGCTGATTGCCCCCACAGCAAGCAGCTTGCTGTGGGGGCACACAAGCCAAGTCACAGCTTCCTGTGTCAATTCAGACATGAAGCTGCGGCCTGGCCCGCCACCTCTCTCTCCTGATTGGCTGACTGACTTTGATTGACAGCAGCAGGAGCCAATGGCGGTGCTGCGTGTGTCTCAGCCAATCAGGAGGGAAAGTCTTGGATGGCCGAGATACTTGTGGACATCGCTGGATAGAGATGGGGCTCGGGTAAGTATTAGAGGGACTGAGGGGGGCTGCTGCACACAGAAGGTTTTTTATCTTAATGCATAGAATGCATTAAGATAGAAAAAACCTTTTGCCTTTACAACCACTTTAAGTGTAAAGAATTGACACTTTACATATCGCATTAAATATTTTGTATAAAACACAATTTACTAAAGCAGTTGAAAATCCATACACAAAACATTGTTTGAATATTCCCTTCAATTATCCAATTATGTGAAATATGCATTCTGTTCCTGTAAAAACACTATGGGGTTGATTTACTAAAGCATGAAAGTGCAAAATTTGGTGCAGCTCCACACAGAAACCAATCAGCTTCATGGTTTTATTGTCAAAGCTTGATTGAACAAGCTGAGGTAAGAAGCTGATTGGCTAGCATGCACAGCTGCACCAGTTTTTGCATTCTCCAGCTTTATTAAATCAACCCCTATGTCTCTGTCTCCCAGTTGTGCTTTTGCAAAGTCATCATGCCATATGCACTTGTAGTGGAGACTATAAGCAACTGTGGTGGTGCTTATTGGATAGGCATATTTTGCTGTAGTCCCATTACAAAGCAGGTTTTGAGCAATAACATAAAGTGACTGCTGGCATAAGTGTATGTAGACAAGTGGCCAAGAGAGGTTGGAGACCAACCATGAGATAGAGAATAAGGATAAAAAAAAAGGAAAAAGTAGCATTTACTAAAAAAAAAACAAAAAAACAAAAAGAGAGAGAGAAGCAGACACAGAAATTGCTTACAACACACAGGGCTTTAACTATGCTGATATTTTGCTCTATATATGCTAGATGTCACCTAGTTAGGGGTTTCATCCACTTAAAAAAAAAAGAAAGTAAGCCTGTCCTGCAATGAGCCCTGGCACCCTGTCTAGGCATCTTGCATTTAAAAATAACTGCGGTATAATACCTGCTGAAGTTTTAGTACTTGCCCAAATGCTGGCCAAAGGTCTTCCAAGTAGCGTTGAAGCATGCCTTTCCCATTCCTATTGGCTTACAACTATGGTAGGCTGCCTCACTGGTTAGTAGGAAGCTGCTGTCAATCAAAGTCAGTCAGAAATTAAATAGCTCTAGTTGCCTGCACTTTTTACCTGCTGGCAGAGTCACTTTAAAAGAAAGGGTAACATCTCCCCGTTCTGAAGCAAGTTAAAGCAGACTTCACCCAAGAGGGAAAGTTCCACATGTTTGCATCCTCCCCCCCTCCACTGCCACATTTGGCACATATTTTTTGTGGGGGGGGGGGGTGGGTACCTGTCAAAACCAGGTCAGATTTCCACTTCTGGTCAGATGCCCCCTTACTAAAGATGGCGGCTCCTGCACTCGATTGAAAAATTGGCTTGGGTCAGGATATCGCTGGATCCCTGGATCGGTAAGTGTCCTTTTTTTTAAAAGCCAGCAGCTACAGCATTCATAGCTGCTGATTTAATTTTTTGGAGGGGAGCCTGAAGCTCCTCTTTAAGAAAGGTACTCAACCTCCCAATTCTTGTGGAAGTGTAAATACTGGTGCACAGGCAACAGTCTCTGCTAGCTCTTGAAATACAGATACAAATCCAACAGACAGAAGCTGGCAACTTGGTAAAGTCTTCAATTAATAATCCATTATTAGTTATATGGTTAAATCCAGACAGAGGGCTACTAAAGGAAAGTCAATTGAAGACATTTCCTTTCCCTGTTAGGAATCTGTGATAGCGAGCCCTTGTAGATCACCAACTAGGGGTTCCCCAGGGCACAGAGTCTAAGCCCCAGCCTGCTTCTTCACTAGGGCCCCTGATGGTGGGGATGGACTTACAGCAAGCTGGAACCAGGTCGTGGCCCCCCAGGTATGCCCAGCTAAGGATGCAGAGACCACTAGTTTATACAGAGTGCAACGGCAGGAAGCAGAAGGAAATCCAGGAAACAAGCAAAGGTCAGGGCAGGTGGCAGCAAACATGGATGATAGACGAAGCTGGGGTCGGTACACCGAAAGTCAGACACAGAATACATGCAACAGCAAGGAAACAGGAGCTCAGAGAACTGTGAAGTTTCTTAGGCATTGCAGGCTGCACAGAGCACATGCATATATAGGAAAGCAAACTAGGAGGCGGGCCAGGAAGTGTTGGAAGGGAAAGGAAATATAGACCCACAGAATAGGAGGCAATGCCCATAGGCGAGTCCAGAAACCAACAACATGTTTGAAAGGAATCTGAGGGCTAGAAGAAGCACTGCAGCAAGGAGGAAAGAATTTCACAGCCAGGAAAACTGCAAGCTAAATTGTGACATTCTCCATTCCCTATTCATCATTTTGACATAATGAACCAATTTAAAAAATGACCATACAAGTAGTAGTGACATGATTATGTAATCCACCCAATAATGAACTAAGGGAAAAGCAAGTTCTTGTGTTTTTTTGTTTTTTTTTTTCATTTTAAATATAAGTATTCAAGATTGCATATCTAAGACCACTCTAATGGCTGGCATATGATAAATGAATAATCTTTTCCTAGCACAGACAGAGATTATTGATACCAGGCTATCAAGATGAGATGACTTCCACAACAGATTATGTTAATTTGTCAAGTCAAAGTCTGTCAAAGCCTGCCTCCTTTTGGCAAACACCTTGCTTTGACCCATATGTTACAGCCTAGCGAGAAAAAAAGTTGTCATGGATATAATGGAAATATCTTAGTATTCAAAGATGTATACATGCTGGAAATATTACTTAGTAAACTGTCACATTACTCTGCATCTGCCAGGTGTTACTGTTAACTGGAATTTCATTCTGAAAATGTTGTGCGTGCAGAAATAATAAAAGAGTGCTATCACCCACATAAAGAACATACTATATTTTTATATAGTTATTTCCTTATTTTTTCATATTTGTTTAATAAGAAATTATGTTTACTGACTCATGTGCCATGCTAATTTGATCAGCCTGTGAAATTGTAAGGGGTGTTGTTTTTTGATTGGATGATATATTTCTTCTATCAAGATAAAGGGTACCATGTGCTGGGTGGTGAAGATCATTTTGCTGAGGCAAAAAATATATTTTCCTTTAAGCTTTGGACACTCAGGCCAGCCATGCAAACTCTCAATGGAGTTGGGATTGGGCATTTTGGAATGGTTAGACTCTCTGTTAAATTTTTAATGCCTTTTCCTTCTCCACTGGCAAGTGGCACCATTTGTCCTGGTGACCATTGTCATTGGAATAAAAGGTAATGTTGCATCCAAACATTTAGAGATGCTTCTAGCACAAGGGATGAGGGAAAACCATTCAGTGGGGACAATTGTTCCTAAGACAGGAAATTTGCCTTACTTTGGTAAAATGTCTTGTCATTTCCTGTGTTTTCAAAAAGGAAGTGAAAGGAAATCTCTCCAGCTGGAGTCAGAGAAAAAAAACGTCCCCACCCTTTTCAAAGCACAAGTAACAAAATGTAATGCAAACTAGATTACAATGTTTTGTAATCCTCATTTCAGTCATGAGATATTCCTGTTCACAAAAATGTGAACCAATATTTTTGTCCCCTGAGAATTTATAACTCTGTATATAACTTAAGAGTGCTATGCCACAAGGTGATTTTTGATAGCTTAAATTGAATTTAGCTCTTGCTCTTTATTTATGTAGAGCTTACACAATGGGGAAGATTAACTAAAATGTGTGCCCACAGAATCTGGTGCAGGTGTGCCAATCAACCAATCAGCATTTAACTTCAACTTGTTCAATTAATCTTTGACAATAAACTCTAGAAGCTGGTTGGTTGCTATGCCCGCTACACCAGATTCTGTGTCCACACTAGTTTTAGTTAAGCCTCGTACACACAGGACGACGACCGTATACAACAGGTCGTATGAAGGACCGTTGTATGCGAAATCGATCGTTCGTATGCACGATTAGAACAGCCCACATATGACGGTCGTACATGGGGAGTTGTATGAGCAGACTAGAAAACTTGGTAGTACCAACAAGCGGTCATACGACCGTTGTATCGTGTGTACAGAGCAGTTGGTACAACAAGTTGTATTGTGCAAAACACGCATGCTCCGAAGTCAGGAATGGCCAGATGCTAATTACATGCACCTGAACGTTCTTTCTGTGGTCGTACGATCGTGTAGTGCAGTCAGTATGCAAGTTACATTATCCAACATACGATTTGAGATGATCATAAGTACGATCGTCGTCCCGTGTGTACGAGGCTTTAATCTCCCCCAATACCTTTGCCAAGGGGCCATCATTACATCAGATAATTTCAGTTTTGGCAACTTGCTGTCTTCATCTTTTATATCCATTTGAAATACAGAATTTGTGCAGACTGTCCAGAAAATCAAATTAAATATATGCTAGATCCAAAGCTTCTTTTATTTGTCTTGAATAAATACATACTTTTTAATGGGTACCATGAACTGAATCCTTTCAATATTTATTCTAATACAGAAAACACACAGACCTTTAAAATCTGCACCCCCACAGAACCCTTTTGTCATCAAGTAGAACATTTATTTATTTACAAGTACTTATATAGCACCATTATTTAACACAGCGCTTTACATACAGTATATGTTATACATTCATATCAGTCCCTGACCTCAAGGAGCTTGCTAAAGCCTCGTACACACGGGACGATGATCGTATACAACAGGTCGTACGAACGACCGTTGTATGTGAAATCGATCGTTCGTACGCGCGATTAGAACAGCCGACATACGACGGTCGTACAACGAGAGTTGTATGAGCAAACTAGAAAACTTGGTCCTACCAACAAGCGGTCATACGACCGTTGTATCGTGTGTACAGAGAAGTTGGTACAACAAGTTGTATTGTGCAAAACACGCATGCTCCGAAGTCAGGAACGGCTGGATGCTAATTACATGCACCTGAACGTTCTTTCTTTGGTCGTACGATCGTGTAGTGCAGTCAGTATATTAGATACAACAGCCAACATACGATTTGAGATGATCATACGTACGATCGTCGTCCCGTGTGTACGAGGCTTAAGGCCCCTAACTCACATTCATACATACATATACTAGGGCCAATTAACCTACCAGCATGTGTTCGGGATGGGGGAGTAAATGGGAGTATTAGAGCAGTGATGGTGAACCTTGGCACCCCAGATGTTTTGGGACTACATTTCCCATGATGCTTAACTACACTTCAGAGTGCATGAGTATCATGGGTAATGTAGTTCCAAAACCTCTAGGGTACCAAAGTTTGCCATCACTGACCTAGAGGAAACCCACACAGGCACAGGGAAAACATGCAAACTCCAGGCAGGTAGTGCTGTAGTTGGGTTTTGAACCGACAAACCTAGTGCTGCTAGGCAGAAGCACTAACCACTTAGCTACTTTGCTGCCCATAATGAACATTAAACATAGTGAAAACCAGCACGCCTCCTTCCACAGAGCTGCACAGCTGTATCATAGTATCATAACCCCACTGCAGCTGGTGTGTGCTGTATGCAGGCAAACTAAAATAATTTTGCTTTCAATTTCAGCTGAGAAAGCATATTTTCCATCAGAACACTTCACATGAGTTAAAGTGTTTATAAATTCTTACATATACCCATTGAAGTGAAAAGTCTCAGGTGATACAAAGAGATGAATATAATCCTCCTACATAGGTCGTATTATTATACAGGATTTATATAGCGCCAACAATTTGCGCAGCACTTTACAACGTCAGGGCAGACAGTACAGTTACAATACAATTAAATACAGGAGGAATCAGAGGGCCCTGCCCATTAGAGCTTACAATCTAAAAGGTTGTACCTGTTTAACTGTGGCCCTCTCTTCTCTGCAGTCTCCTAAAACACATTATACTCAGCATTTCTGTGCTTCCAGGGGCAGGGGGTGGGAATCTGATGTTTCACACTGCACAGCACAGAGAGGAGTGTTAAGTGTAATCTGAGACCTGAGTGGAAGGAAAGGACACCCCCCTCTACACAGAGAAACATGCAGAACTGAGGCTGGCAATCACCTGCTGTGTACTGGAGAAGGGTGGAGACATCTCTTGGGATTCTATGGTGTTGGCATAGACTCTCGGACAGCACAGGGCACAGAGCAGCCAAAAATCACATTAGGTGCTTCGGATTGAGGCAAGTCAGACAACAAAGTTACAGAAAAAGACGAAACAATAGAACCCCCCCCCCCCCACAAAAAAAAAAAAAACAACAACCCGCCCAACCCCTAAAAAAAATGGGCAGACGGTGGTCTATTAAGTCTTTTTCTGCTGTCACTTTTCCATGTTTCTAAACCCACTCTATATAGGGCTATGCTTTGCTGATTTTTCATTTCAGAGGGTGGCAACCACTTTAATAGGGCGCATATTATTTACACCAAATTACATTATTCTTATGGGCTACAGACTACAGTACTTCTCCCTAACGATCAATACCATACTGCTGCTTCAGAGCCTCTGCTGAGACCTAAACCTAGACAGCTTGGTCTCTGCTTCCAGCATAGGTAACAGATAACAGCGTAGGTGTGCACATTTAGAGCTCAAACACATACGTGTGTGTGTGTGCATATATTTGGCACCGGCACATTGATCTCCATGCTGCCACACAGATCAATAATAGTAATGGGCACAAAGTAAATAAGGTGTGCCCCGGCACACCTGGCACACTCTGTGTGCACATCTATGGATAACAGATTACAGATATAGCATCCTTTCAAGAGGGCCAAATTTGCATCACTTGAGACTGCTGAAATGTATTGGCCTGACAACCCCAGGCAGGTGTGAACTGCTCAAATACTACAAAAAGTGTTGACAACAGCTGCTCAATTTTTGCTAAATTTGGGAATTACCCATAATCTTAATATAAGAGCTGGTTCACATCTGTGCTTTACGTTTTTTTGCATTGTGTTTTATGCATGTTATACATGCATTTTAGATGTGTTACCACTGAACTCTATAGAATGTGTGTTTTAATGGAATCATCAAAAATACAGCATCCAGGACTTTTTTTTTAACACCTGCACAGAAAATGCACAGGTGTGAATAGAACACTGAGCTGATCAGAGCAGCTATTGCTAAATCTTCCTATTTATTAGGCAAGACTGTTGCTCTGCGAACTCTATTTCTGAAATCCAAGATAATATATTACATATATGGTATCAAACATACATTGAAAGGATGTCTGATTTATTATATGTGGTTAAACCCAATAAAAATGGTTTCTTTACATAAATTAACGTTTGAAAATATTGTCTTTTGCAAAAAATATATATTTATTAGAAGTACCTTTACCAATAGAACCTAAAGTCTTTATCTCAAGCGTCTCGTTGTCAGAACGGATTATTTATCCTTCTAAATCGTTA
>BLSH010282563.1:404878-439518 GCA_018402905.1 Glandirana rugosa | reverse complement strand
CTTCGACGCGTACCCTGCAGAAACCTGTAAGGTTGTACTGTTACTAGGTTTTGTGTTCCGGTTCAGCTGGACAGTAATCGATGTCGTCTTATTTCACTTCCAAGACCTCACCGGTAGAATCAGAGGACCGGAGTTATAGTAACTCGGTGAGACCCCTGTAGAGTTTGCACGTCAAGTACGTTCTGTCGGGTTTTGAAAGGTCCTTGACCTCCGAAAAACGATTCTCGTCGAAATGGTAGACTATTCTATTTCTCGGAGTAGGTGTTTATGGTGTTTTCTGAAGTTAGACAGTAACTACAATTTCGCCTCCAGGCCCGATTTTTTTTTTTTATTTTCAGTCGTCGATGTGTATGTCATCGACGACTGAAAATTATAATCCTGTGAATGGACAGGACCTGAGGTCGCTACAGCCGTGGGCGGCGGCTAGAAGCATCGCTGGAGTCCAGGACAGGTAAGTGTCCTAATATTAAAAGTCAGCAGCTACTGTATGTGTAGCTGCTGACTTTTATTTTTTTTTTTTAGCCCGGACCTCCGCTTTAACATCAATGACAGATTGAAGTCTTTTGTGGTATTTGTGGATGAGGCTCTTTATCTTATCAGATGGTAAAGCTGCTCTTAGCAAAAAGCCTCCAGTTCCTGGAAAGTTTTGGGCTGTCTTGCATGAACTGCACGTTTGAGATGTCCCCAGAGTGGCTCAATGATATTGAGGCCAGGAGACTAAGATGGCCACTCCAGAACCTTCACTTTATTCTGCTGTAGCTAATGACAGGTCGACTTGGCCTTGTGTTTTGGATCATTGTCATGTTGGAATGTCCAAAGACGTCCCATGCGCAGCTTCCTGGCTGATGAATACAAATGTTCCTCCAGTATTTTTTGATAACATACTGCATTCATCTTGCCATCAATTTTGACCAGATTTCCTGTGCCTCTGTAGCTCACGCATCCCCAAAACATCAGCCATCCACCTCCGTGTTTCACAGGCCTTGTTGACTCCTCTCCAAATGTAACGTTTATGGTTGTGGCCAAAAGCTCAATTTTGTTCTCATCAGTCCAAATGACTTTGTGCCAGAAGGTTTGAGGCTTGTCTCTGTGCTGTTTGGTGTATTGTAAGCAGAATACTTTGTGGCATTTGTGTAGTAATGGCTTTCTTCTGGCGACTCAACCATGCAGCACATCTTTCTTCAAGTGCCTCCTTATTGTGCATCTTGAAAGCCACACCACATGTTTTCAGAGAGCCCTGTATTTCACCTGAAGTTATTTGTGGGTTTTTCTTTGCATCTCAAACAATTCTTTTTTTCAGATTCTCAGAGAGTACTTTGACATGAGGTACCATGTTGAACTTCCAGTGACCAGTATGAGAGAGTGAGAGCAATAACACCAATTTTAACACACCTGCTCCCCATTCACACCTGAGACCTTGTAACACTAACGAGTCACATGACACCGGGGAGAGAAAATGGCTAATTGGGCCCAATTTGGACGTTTTCTCTTAGGGGTGTACTCACTTTTGTTGCCAGCGGTTTAGACATTAATGGCTGAGTGTTGAGTTATTTTGAGGGGACAGCAAATTTACACTGTTATACAAGCTGTACACTCACTACTTTACATTGTAGCAAAGTGTAATTTCTTCAGTGTTGCCACATGAAAAGATATAATAAAATATTTACAAAACTGTGAGGGTTGTACTCACTTTTGTGAGATACTGTATATATATATTTTAGAAGGATGGGGGTGGTAACTCCTTTTGACAATGGGGGTGTTTAATCATGATAGTCACTAGTTGTTCAAGAGAAAGGACATTCAGCAAATTGGCACTGGTAAAGAATTATCTAAGGACCACGATGGCCCATTAGAGACTACCACTGACTGTTGAGAGCAGTGTCCTCAAGATGATACTGTTTGATGAGTTAGGGTCCATTCATACTAGGAACTGCATGTGAATTGCACAGGAATGCTGTGTGGTTCCTGTGCGATTCATATGCAGTTCTGTGTGGTGCAATTCGAGGCCATTTTGAATGGGAAATTGCACTGCACGGTGCCAAAAGTAGTGTATTTGCAACCTGTGTTTGGGGTGCCATTATCTTTGCACTGACATCTGCTGCAGATCACAAGGGCAGTGTGACTGGAATGTTGCGTGGGAAACCAAAAATGGATGCAGGTCTCCTGCACTGTATTCTAATGTGAACAGGCCCTAAGTTAAAGATTTTGCAAATGCTAATTGCAGGAAGAAAGACTTTTTTTAAATATTGTAATGTAATGCATAACTAACTGTGATGTATGACTTGCCAGTTCCAATTACCTGTGTAATGTGTATTCTTACAGTCAATAAAATTGAGAAAAAAAATCAATCCAGGGTCTTGTCAGGGAACACCTGCCCATAACACAGATTACGTTTCCAGGTTCATACATATGTGCATGTGAAGACCTGCAATTGGACGGGCAGTTGTGCACACACGTGCACAGCCAGGCACGTGCCTGTAGGCAATACCAGAGCAATTTTTCTGTTTGTTAGGTGGGTGTTTGCAGCCATTTTTACAACTGCAGTACACTTGCAACTGCTTGTGTGTCAGGGACACTACTTTAATCGTGTTCTGTTAGTTCAGTTGGCAACATTTTGGCATATTTAAATATAAAATATATTTAAATATATTGCTTTTACATTGCAGTTAGACAAATTAAAATGTTTTTTTTTTTTTGTGCAAAATATTACATTTGCGGCCAGCGGGGCATTTCTAGCACAAAATTAAAAAGTGTGTCTACATTGCTGGCTTGAAGAAAAAAATATTCTAAATACTACATTTGCGGCCAGCGGTGCATTTCTTGCACAAAAATAAAAAGTGCGTCTACATTGCTGGTTTAAAAATAAAGAATAATAATTTATTATTCTTTTTTTTTTTATTATTATTAATAAATAGTGCTACATAGTACATTTGCACCTTGCTGTGCATTTCTTGCACAAAGGTGCACATTGCCGGTTTAAAAAATAATATACATTTGTGCTAAATAGTACATTTGCATCCAGAATGAGGAGAGCGTCAACTAAGGCATGTGGTTGTGGTGCTGCTGGTGTTGGTGAAGCTCCTGTTGCAAGGAGAGGACGTGGTCGATCTGTGCCAGCTACACGCACAAGTGAAACACCTTCCTCAGGTGCGAGTAGCCGACAGAACCTTCAACGTTATATGGTAGGCCCGAATGCCGCTTAACGAATGGTGACGCCAGAACAAGTACAGGCAATAGTAGATTGGGTGGCTGACAATGCTTCCAGTTCCTTCACATTGTCTCCCACCCGGTCCCTTGCTGAAAGCTCAGAGTTGGCACATGAACCCCATGGCCATCTGTATTTCCCCTTGTAAATCAGCCAAACAGTCTGAGCCCCAAGTCATGCAGCAGTCTCTTATGCTTTTTGTTGACTCTGCTGGTGTGCTTTCCGTGGGCCATCCACATAGCCCTGCCCCAGAAGTGGAAGACATTGAGTGCATCGATGCCCAACCACTTCTGTTTCAGGATGAGGAAATGGAAACACCACAGCACCACGTCTCTGATGATGACGAAACACAGGTGCCAACTGCTGCGACTTTCTACAGTGTGCAGACTGACAAGGAGGGCAGTGGTGAAGAGTGAGTGGAAGATGATGTGGAGGATGATGAGGTCCTAGACCCCACATGGAATGAAGGTCATGCGAGTGATGTGTGCAGTTTAGAGGAATAGGTGGTGGTCGCACAGAGGCACCAGCACAGCAAAAGAGGAAGCAGGTTGCAAAAGCGGAGAGACCGTCCCTAGACAGTACGCCTGCTACTACCCACCGCACGCAGGTACCTAGCACACCAAAGGCAGCTCAAAGGAGTTCCCTGGCGTGGCAGTTCTTCAGACAATGTGCTGACGACAAGACACGAGTGGTTTGCACGCTGTGCAATCAGAGCCTGAAGCGAGGCATAAATGTTCTAAACCTGAGCACAACCTGTATGACCAGGCATCTACATGCAAAGCATGAGCTGCAGTGGAATAAGTACCTCAAAATCCAAGAAAGGTCTCGGGCTCCTGCTGCTGCCTTGGCCACTTCCTCCACCTCTACAGTGCCAGTGTCACCTGCCACACAGCAAACAGACGATGTGACAGCAACGCCACCATGTCCACCACTGTCCCCAAGCATTTCCACATGGTCCCATGGAAGCTTACAGCTGTCCATCTCCCAAACACTGGAGAGAAAGAGCAAGTACCCCCCTACACACTCGCGATCCCTGGCCTTTGAAATGCTGTCATTCCGTCTGGTGGACATGGACAGTTTTAAAACCTGAGGGTGGTGGCTGTCCCACAGAACATGGTTCCCAGCCGCCACTACTTTTCCAGACGAGCCATCCCTGCATAAACAAGTCGGGGACAAGATCAAGTGTGCACCGCACAACGCCATCTGTGGCACGGTCCACATAACCACTGATATGTGGACCATTAAGCACGGCCAGGGGCACTATATTTCGCTAACTGCACACTGGGTAAATGTAGTGGTGGGTGGGCCTGAGGCGGATAACAGTTTGGCGCATGTCCTTCCGCCACCGAGGATTGCAGGGCATTTCTCTTTGCCTCCTGTTGCCTCCTCCTCCTACTCCGCTTCCTCCTCCTCTACCACCTCCTCATATTGTCAGCATAACACCTTCACCACCAACTTCAGCACATCCAGGGGGAAACAACTGCAGGCTGTTTTAAAACTGATATGTTTGGGGGATAAACCCCACACTGCGCAGGAGCTGTGGACGGGCATTGAACAACAGACCGATGAGTAGTTGTTTGCCACTGAGCCTCAAGCCAGGCCTGGTGGTGTGCGATAATGGGCGAAATCTCATAGCAGCTCTGGGCCTAGCCGGTTTGACGCACATCCCTTGCCTGGTGCATGTGCTGAATTTGGTGGTGCAGAAATTTCTAAAAAACTACCCGGATATGTCAGAGCTGCTGCAGAAAGTGCGGGCCATCTGTGCTTGCTTTCGGCGTTCTCACCCTGCTGCAGCAGAACTTCGGCCTTCCCGCTCACCGCCTCCTATGCGATGTGCCCACAAGGTGGAACTCCACCTTGCACATGCTGGAGAGACTGTGCGAGCAGCAGCAAGCAATAGTGGAGTTTCAGCTGCAGCACACACGGGTCAGTCGCTCTGCGGAACAGCACCACTTCACCACCAATGAGTGGGCCTCCATGCGAGACCTGTGTACCATATTGCAGTGTTTCGAGTACTCCACCAACATGGCCAGTGCCAATGACGCTGTTCTCAGCGTAACTATCCCACTTCTATGTCTCCTTGAAAAAACACTTCGGACGATGATGGAAGAGGATGTGGCACAGGAGGAAGAGGAGGTGGAAGAAGGGTCATTTCCACGGTTATCAGGCCAGTCATTCACAAGTGGCTCGGAGGGTGGGTTCCTGCACCAGCATAGGCCAGGTAAAACATTTTGAAGCCAGGGCACAGTTCTGGAGAATGAGGAGGACGAGGATGATGATGAGGAGGAGGAGGAGGAACCGTGTTCACAGCAGGGTAGCACCCAACGCAGCTCGTGGGCATCACTGGAGCGTAGCTGGGGGGATACGGAGGACACAGATGATACACCTCCTACAGAGGACAGCTTGTCTTTGCCTCTGGGCAGCCTGGCATACATGAGTGACTACATGCTGCAGTGCCTGCGCAACGACAGCCGAGTTGCCCACATTGTAACTTGTGCTGATTACTGGGTGGTCACCCTGTTGGATCCCCATTACAAGGACAACGTGCCGTCCTTAATTCCCGCACTGGAGCGTGATCAGAAGATGCGCGACTGCAAGCGCACGCTGGTAGACGCGCTGCTGAGGGCATTCCCAAATGACACCGGGGGGCTCAGTGGAAGCACAAGGCGAAGGCAGAGGAGGAGGAAGAGGTCGCCAACGCAGCTGTGGCACCGCCAGCACATCAGAAGGCAGGGTTAGCATGGCCGAAAAGTGGAAAAGCTTTGTCAGCAGCACGCCACAACAAACAGCACCACCAACTGATAGGCAACATCTTAGCAGGAGGCAGCATTTCAGCAACATGGTGAAACAGTATGTGTGCATATGCCTACACGTACTGACTGATGGGTCTGCCCCATTCAACTTCTGGGTCTCCAAATTGGGCACATGGCCTGAGCTTGCCCTTTATGCCTTGGAGGTGCTGGCCCGGCCTGCAGCCAGTGTATTGTCTGAACATGTGTTTAGCACGGCAGGGGGCGTTATCACAGACAAGCGCAGCTGCCTGTCCACAACCAACGTGGACAAGCTAACATTTATTAAAATGAACCAGGCATGGATCCCACAAGACTTGTCTGTACCTTGTGCAGAATAGACATTTATACCAGCCTCACACAGCAATTGGTATACTTAAGTGAACGTATTCTTTTTTGAGGCCTCCTCAACCTCCTACTCCACATCCACCTCCTCCTCCATTTTTTTTTTTATGTGATTTTAAATTATTTCCCTATCCACATTTGTTTGCAGCGTACTTGTCCTACTCTTACCCCCATTTTTCTTCCTTTTGCAGCCCTCTAGCCCTTTCCGGGACTTTTTTAGAGACATTTTAGTGCCCAAAAGTTTGGGTCACCATTGACTTCAATGGGGTTCGGGGCCGAACTCAAACTTTTTTGCGAAGTACGGCCGAACCCCAGGTGTCAGCTCAACTCTAATCATGAAAAAACATAATATATCTACCAAAAAGGTGGAGACCCTAAACATACAAATTGTCCCAGAGTGTTGATATGGGAAACGAAACACCATATAGGGAAACAAAGAGGAGGGTTCAAACCACCAACGATGTAGATACGTTTGAAGGTTGTATTTGTGGCTCAACTAGTTTCACGCTGATGATATGCGCTTCGTCTGGAGCAATCATTAATTGTCCAAAAAATGACCAAAAAATATGCATCATTGTCCCGCATTCCTCTTGGCAGCACCAACAGCGATCAGAGGTATTCGGGTAGCATGTAAAAAATACGGGGTCCAGTACCATTGAGAAAATATTTTGAAGTTTTTTTCCTGAACTCTCGTACAGATTGAGGATGTTTATGTGAAATAAATTATATTTGTAAATTGCCCTTTTGAGAAACTTCTACCTAGGTCTACCTCCCATTTCTTCAAAAAGGGTGACTGATAGTCTTCCGGGGATGAAACCAGTAGGGAGTACATCTTCGAAAGAGTATGGTAAAGTGGGCCCTGTTCCATGCAATATTCTTCAAATGAAGACAATTTGTGGTTAAAGATGCTAGGGGTAGATAAAGTATGTAGGAAGTGTTTTATTTGTGCCGCTCGCCAAAAGTCCAATTGATATGGGCCATTAACAGATGTCAAAGCCTGTAATGTAGGTCCAAGATCCTAGTGTCATAAAATGGGAGGCCTGGTACCATCCCAAGTCAATTAGCGTGTTGAAAGCTCCTTTCTGCAATCCCCGGCTGAAGCATGGGTTACCAGTATAGGAAAAAGTGGAGACTCCACCGAGGACAATCTGCCATTAGAGAAAAGCCAAAAACACAAACGCGTCATAGGCCCAATTAACAGGTGTGTTTTAAGGAAGGGCGGGAGGTCGTTATAACACCACAGGGCCCTATGCAACAACACACTGCTCTGTTCTAACTTTGGTCAGAGTGTTAGATCTCTATGTCTACACCAATCAATCAGGTGTCCTAAATGGACTGCCTGATAATATCTATGGAGGTCAGGAACAGCTAGACCTCCAAAGCATTTAGGAAGGGTCAACAGAGATCGTCCAATCCTTGGGTGTTTATGTCCCCAAATAAACTCGATAAAGAGTGCATGAGCACTCTTAAAGTAGTGCACAGGTATAGCAATGGGTAAGGCTTGTAGTAAATATAAAAACATTGGTAGAATATTCATTTTGATAATATTACACCTCCCAAACCAAGAATGAGGCCCCGTTTGCCATGTTTTCATCTGGGATCGCATTCTATGTAGGAGTGGGAGGAAATGAAGATAAAAAAATTTGTGTAAGGTCCGCAGGAATAAAAGTACCCAAGTATTTCAGCGCTACATCTGTCCATTTAAATTTGAAGCTAAGTTGGAGAAATTGATCCTAAAGTAGGATAACGATCCATAGATCTCAAATTCACTGAATAAATTAGGAAGAGATACCGTCGGCTTATTCAGTGAAAAAAGCAGGTCGACTGTGTAGTCTGAGACCTTATGCTGCACTCCTTCAACCAATACTGCCTGTATGATTGGATTTAAACAGGCCCTACAGAGGAAAGGTTCCAAGGAGAGAGCAAAAAAGAGGGGTGACAATGGGCACTCCTGCCTAGTACCATTAGTGACTGCAAAAAGAGGAGACAGAACCCCATTCACTTTAACCTGTGCCCTTGAAGAGGTATATATACTTGCGATCCAATGAAGCATTCTATCTCCCAGGCCTACATCTCACAAAACAGCAAACATAAAATGCCAGTTAACCCAAACAAAGGCCTTCTCTGCGTCTGTTCTGAGGAACACACACGGGATCTTAGATGTATTTGCCACGTGTATCAAATTCAAAACTTTAATGATATTGTCTTGCGCTTCCCTGGTTGGGAAAAATCCCACTTGATCTAGATGGATCATGGAGGGTAGGTGTTGCTGCAGTCGTGTCGCAGGAATTTTAGTAAAAAGTTTCAGGCCTACGTTTAATAGAGAGATCGGTCTATAGCTTCTGCACTGCATTGGATCTTTTCCTTCCTCAAGTATAACTGAAATCTGGGCTTTAAAAGTATCTGCGTGAAAAGAGGTCAGGTCTCCCAGGTCATTGAACATCTTAACCAAGTAAGATCCCACCATAGGTAAAAAGAGCTTGTAATATTGGACTGTAAAGCCATCCAGGCCAGGGGCCTTACCTATCTTTACTGAGCCCACCGCAGCTTGTAATTCCTCTATCCTAATTGGGGCTTCCAATTCCTGCTGTGCTGAAGAAGAAAGACGAGACATCCCAGAGATTACCAAGTAATAATCGATTGTGAGCTGGCCAGGGGTGGCTAGCTGTAAATTATAAAGAGATGAATAGTAGTCGCTAAACCACTGAACTATTTTTTTTTAGGAAAAAGTAGCTTTCTCCCCATCAGCACTAAAAGTCAACGGAATAAAGGTCGCCTGCGGTTGATCTCATATTGGCTCGAGCAAGACATTTACCACATTTATTTCCAAACTCATATACCCGCTTCCTCCCCATCTGTAATGCTCTTTTCGGCTTATAAAGGAGCAAATCAGAGACCTGTTTGCGCGAGTTCAGGAGATCCCATTCCACTTCCAGAGAGGGAGCATGTTTATGGAGTGCCTCCAATCAATATATGTCTGCCAGCAGGGATGTTAACTTTGCCTCTCTCTCCCGCTTAATCCGGGCGCCATGTTTAATCAGGACCCCTCTAATCACCGCCTTATGGGCCTCCTATACCACCACAGGGGCACAATCGAAGGAATCATTCATTTGAAAGAACCACTTTACCTCCTTAAAGAGGTTATATTTAAAAAAAAAAATGGCGCTTGGTCTGACCAGGTTTTCGACCCAATATTAGTCTCAATAACCAAATGTAATCGACCACGAGGGATGGAAAAAAAGTCGATAAGAGAATATGACTTATGTAAAAAGGAGTAAAAGGTATAATCTCTCTCACCCAGATGTAAAAGTCGCCATACATCCACTAATCGTGCCCCATAGAGTGATTGAGAAATTCTCTTACGGGGACCGGGTAAAATCGAGGAAGATCCCGTGGAGGTGTCCTCTTTGGGTATCAGAGGGACAATCAGATCACCACCCATGATCAGCTGGCCCTCTGAAAATTTTGACAATTCCAAGATCCTTCTAAGAAAAACATCCTGTTTTTGCACGTTGGGAGCATAAAAAGAGGTCAATGTTACTTTAACCCACCAATCACACTTTTAAGGAATAGGTATTGACCCCCACCATCCACAAGAGAGTCTGAACAAGACCATGGAACCTTGCCGGAGATCAAAATAGACACTCCTTTGGACTTAGCATCAGGGTGAGTAGCATGGTAAATCAATGGGTATAATCGATTTCTAAGCAGAGGAAGGTGGTTCTCTGTAAAGTGTGTTTCTTGATGAAATTCAACCTCAACACTAGAGCGTTTCAAGTCATAAAGTAGCATACGCCGTTTTTTCGGGTGTATTTAGCCCCTTAGCATTAAGGGACATTATAAAAAGGTTATCCATCCTTATGTCCAGCTCCTGAGGAAAAGAGAAAGAAAGGGTAAGGAGGAGAAAAAAGCACAAAACAAACAAAAAAAAATAAAACATTTGGGACTATAGCCAATCGAGGAGAATACACCTAATGTCTCGTCCTCCTCGAGGGCTACAAAAACAAAATTGCTTACGCACTCCTCTGCTAGGTGCAGGCCTAAGGGGGGCAATGGCTAAACATGGCCAGCAGAACCCAAGTCCCCGGCAACCTCCAACCACCTAAATATAAAATAATTATCTGGATAAGCAGCAGCAACCTTACCCATACCCATACAATCCGGTTAGGAGGAGGAAAAAAAACAAAACAATAAAAAAAAAAAAACACCAGTCTTAAAATGCAAGTTAATACTAACTAAGGTTTAATCACATAAAACCAATAAAACCATAGCTTTGTTTACCAATCCTGCTTTAAAATTAGGCTTCATGCACACAGGACTTTAAAAAAGGTCCAAAAAACGTCAGTAGCTTATCAATGATTTTTTCAGCTTTTACCAGTGTTATAATACCGGTGTTTTTTTACTGTTTTTAAAGGGCCAGCATTTTTTAATTTTTTTTTCCAATTGATCTAAAACATCCAAAAACGTTGGGGATCAACATTTTTGAGCATTTTATAGCGTTTAAGGCCGTTTTTAAGTGTTTGAATGTTTTTACAGCTGAAAAATGTCTCTCAGAACCCTCTGGTCTTGGGTCTTTTTTACAGCTCAAAAACGTCACTGCTAAAAACAGTTGATAACAGCCTATGTGTGCATGAACAC
This sequence comes from Glandirana rugosa, assembly GCA_018402905.1. NCBI lineage: Eukaryota > Metazoa > Chordata > Amphibia > Anura > Ranidae > Glandirana > Glandirana rugosa. The sequence continues at coordinate 428,541 of BLSH010282563.1, read as the reverse complement.
ATAGGATAACATGATGGAGGGTTTATTGACTGTAGAAAAAAACGTCTGCAGCTAAATACAGCAGCTGTGAAACAGTCAAAAAACGTCCTGTGTGCATGAGGCCTTAGTAGTAAGCTAATTTATGGTTCTACCAGGTCATTACCCTGATGAACCATCTTCTATCTTGAGGAGGGGGGTTTCCTCATCAAGGGGGCACTCCCACAAATATTGATGTTTCAGGTAACCAAACTGGGCAAAGTAGTAAGATCTCGCCAAAGGAACTCAAAAGATTCCCTCTCCTCCATCAAAACGAACCCCCCCCCCCCTACTCTCCCCATCAGATTACACCAATTTCAGAGGAAATTCACCATAACTAGGACCCTGGACCCCACATCAATTAATATAATATATGACTAGCTTAGAATATACCCAAAATAGGTCATCCCAGGAATCAAATACATGTCACTCTTCTCCCTCCCCTCTCCTCTTTATTATGCCACCTTCCCAGGCTATACAGCGTATATCTACCCCTTCTTTCCCCCACATATACACATCCTGAAAAATATAATTTTGATAAAGATGATAGGTGACTCACATCTAAAATAGTGCTATGGCATTAAAAAAAAAAATGAAATGCACTCTTGTTCTAGAGAGGGGGAAAAAAAGGGAAGGGGAGGGAAGTCTACCCAATTCGTAAGTTGATTTATCTTATTCTAAAGTGCCTTGTGCTTAAATTATTAATATTATATAGTGTAAAAATAAGTGAAATCCACCTGTGCTCCCATCAACCTATATTAAAAGAAAAATGGCAAACAAACCCTAACGCTAAGTGTCTTGTGCTTATAATAAATAGGGCTACTCCAGTTTCTAGTGTAGTATAAGTGAGACTTATTTATATTCCATTCTCCAGTGCATCCTCCCAAACACACATAAAGGAAAAAATCTCCACACCACACACATGCTATCCGTTAAACTTTCCCTCCCAAAAAAAAGGGGGAGGGGAGGAGGGAAATCGACCCCATTCATAAATTAATTAATTAATCTTAATTTAAAGTGCCTTGTGCGTAAATTAATATTATATTAGTGTAAAAATAAGTGAAATCCACTTGTGCTCCCATCAACCTATATTCACAATCACAAAAACAAAACCACAAACAAGCCTAAGTCTCAGATCAATATAAATTACATACTAACTCTAAGCGTCTTGTTCTTATAATAAATAGTGCTCCTCCAGTTTCTAGTCTGAGTGAGACTTATTTATATTCATTTCTCCAGTGCATCCTCCCAAACACACATAAAGGAAAAAACCTCCACACCACACAAGGGGGGCATCGCACCTTTCTTTTAACTCATACACATCTACTCTTCCATCCCTCCATTTTACTGTCATAACCTCTTAGCTGGCAGTTAAAATAAATGTCCAACCTATTTCATTGCTAGAACATCCTCCAGAGGTATACTAAATTAATAAAACCTCCATATAAGATGTAAAGGAATACAGACATTTACAGAAAAAACCCCAATCAATTGATAATCAGTCAATAACACAATGTCTGGGCAAATGTCAGTCAGGTGGAGAAGGCGCATTGTTCTTCAAGGGAAAAAAAAAAGAAAGAAAAGAAAGGAAAAATCCCAGAAAATGTCTTAGTTCAAAAATAGTTGTGGTGCAGACTCCAACAATAGGTTATCAGGGTTAGGCATTCCCAGAGGGTCAACTATAAAATGTAAATTTATCAAGCAAAGTAAACCATAGACCATCTAGGGAACCTCATAGAACTACAAACCTATAGGCGGTTAGGACTCCTGAGTCCTCATCGAAGCATCTACTGGCATCAGGCCTCTTGCTGAGGAAACATGACTCCTGCACGGCCCGCATCCACGGGATTAACTGAAGCCAGTTGGGGACTGGAAAGGGTTCAATCTCCAAAAAAAGGAAAAAATGTCCAGTAAAACAGCCTGTGAGCGAAGGGTAAAAGAGGAAAAACCTTTCTGTACTCTGACTAATATAGGGAGCCCCCATCTATAAGTATAGCCTAACTGACGTACCCAGTACAATATTGGTTGAAGAAGAGTTCTATGCTGCAGTGTAGCCCAGGAGACATCCGGTAGTATTTTAACTTGTGCTCCATCAAAGTCCACTGTTCCTGTCTCCCACGCCTTCAGAAGTATAGCCCCCTTTTGTAATTATAATGATGAAGGTGGCAAACTACATCTCAAGGGTAATTTGGGTTTAAGGATTTAGGACCCAATGCTCTGTGAGCTCTACCAAGTTCCATATTGGCCAGTGGGGTATCACCCAGGACCCTATGAAAAAATGGCTATGACTGTGTCCCGCAGATTCTCCTGTCCTATGGCTTCAGGGAGACCACGGAGCCACAAATTATTCCAGCGGCTCTGGTCCTAAAGGTCTTCCACGTATAACTGCAACACTACAGCCATGTCTGTTTGAAAGACCCAGTCTCTTTCCAGGGTTGCCACCCGCTGTTCCAGAGCTGTGGTTGCAATCTCGTCTGCTATGAGACGGTCTCTCAGTGTCTGAACTTCTGTCCAAACCTGCCAGAGTTCTCTTTGGTGGGCTTCCTCCACTCTACTGATAAGTACCTCTATGTCCTCCTTTGTAGGGAGCCTTGTATCAAGCTCTGCAAATCTTCCCCTCCCGACCATGGCGATGTCCCGCCCACATGCAAGGCGGGGAACTGCTGCTGGCATCTGTGGTGCATCCAAGGCGCCATCTGAACTGGCCAGGGAGACCGGGGGGAGATCATAGGTAAGTGCAAAGCTGTAGCCCCTGCCATCTGGCTGCGAGTCTTAGTCCCGGTACTATATTTCTGTGCACCTGGAAAGAAGTGTTGAATCTCGTTTTTAAAGTCCACTGTTTTTAAGGATCTTACGAAAGGTTTTAGTCCGCCATTTAGCTGATTACATGCTGCTGCTATTTGGCAATGTAATTGGTCTAAGGCTGCTGGAGGCCGGGAGCTCAGGTGCTGTGCGTCCTTACCCGACCATGTCCAGGCCACACCCCCTACCCCAGCAGCTCCCACATTTCTGTTGTTACAAATTACCTTTGACCTAGGTCATGGATATAATGAAAGTTTTTTTTGGTGGCTGACAAACCTGCAGCAAACAAAACTGAAGCCAAAATGGGCTGTTATAAAAAAGTTTCTTTGCTCCAGATTTTGTAAACCTATTGAATGCTGTTTACTGAGGAGCATGGAGAGATCCGCATTTCTATAGGAATGGGTCTGAAGCAAGAATCTTCTTTTCAGTGAATTCCTCTGGGCATCTATTTTCTGCCATCTAACTTTTTTCATTTTTACCTTTTTCTCTTCATTATCTATCATGGCATCTAAACAGTAATGACCACAAATACACCCACAGAAAACTGACAGTACAAAATATTCCAGTTTGTCGGCTTATACTCCTGAGTCATATTTCTGTAACTGCTATCATCATATGGTTTATTGTAAAAAGTTATTTTCCATTCCATTTTATTTTCCAAAATCCTGTCAAACATTTACTTCATATTTTATTTTAAATTTTTAATGGTTTTTGATTATTATCAATTATTACTAGCAACTGAAACTAACTAATCTTAAAGTGATACTAAACATACATTGTTTAATTTACATTATCCCTTCTCTTTATGTATGTCGATGATGGCACTGTAATTATTTTTAGGGTTGCGCCGATAACACTTTTTTAAGACCGAGTATAAGTACAGATACTTTTTTTCAAGTACTCGCCAATACCGATTACCAATACTTTTTTTAAATGTCATGTGACAGTGGCACTAATATGCAGCATTGATAGGCACTGATGAGGGGTAGTTTTTTATTTTTGTTTTATTTTTTTTTAACAATTTTATTTTTTTACATATTTTTTTTTATAATTTTTTACAATTTATATTATTTTTTTTTTTACAATGCTTTATTTTTTTTATTTATTTATTTCTTCTTTTTTTACCAGCCCTGTTGGTGGGCTTTGGTGAGATATTGGGGGACTGAAGACACAAATTCCCCAGGCCCTTTCTCTGCAGCCTCAGCTGCACTGGAAATGAATGGACAGGAGACAGAGGCTCCTCTGCATTCATAAACTGAAGCATCATAAACACCGGTTATCAGTGACTCTGTGAATTCAGAAAAGGAAGGAGAGGGAGAATGGAGGAGACCGGAGGAGCACATATGGGGAATAGAGGAGACCAGAGGAGCACATAGGGGGAATGAAGGAGCACAGAGGAGACCGGAGGTGCACATAGGGACCATGGAGGGGCACACAGAGGGGGACCTGAGGAGGACACATAGGGGAAACTGAGGAGCACACAAAGGGGAACACAGGGGACAGCTGGGGATGATCGGTGTGGTGGTGGGGGGATTTACAAGCACCGATCTCCCTGTATGAATTTAAATAAAGCAGCTAAAAGCCTGGGGGGGGGGGGCAGAAGCGGCTGTCAGCTGCTTTATTGAACTCTATACAGGAAGATCGGTGCATGTAACTCCCTCCACTGGTGCATTGATCATCCCCGACTGTCCAGATATTGGACTAGGCATCGGGAGCATCTGCATGAGTACAAGTGCAAATGCTCGGTATCGGCCCCAATACTGATACTACGGGGAGGGCCATTTATATGGATCCACCTTAATAAAATGGGAATGGTTGGTGATATTAAATTCCTGTTTGTGGCACATTAGTATATGTGAGGGGGGAAACTTTTCAAGATGGGTGGTGACCATAACGGCCATTTGGAAGTTGGCCATTTTGAATCCAACTTTTGTTTTTTCAATAGGAAGAGGGTCATGTGACACATCAAACTTATTGGAAATTTCACAAGAAAAACAATTGTGTGCTTGGTTTTAACGTAACTTTATTCTTTCATGAGTTGTTTACAAGTTTCTGACCACTTATAAAATGTGTTCAATGTGCTGCCCATTGTGTTGGATTGTCAATGCAACCCTCTTCTCCCACTCTTCACACACTGATAGCAACACCGCAGGAGAAATGCTAGCACAGGCTTCCAGTATCCGTAGTTTCAGGTGCTGCACATCTCGTATCTTCACAGCATAGACAATTGCCTTCAGATGACCCCAAAAGATAAAAGTCTAAGGGGGTCAGATCGGCAGACCTTGGGGGCCATTCAACCGGCCCACGACGACCAATCCAGTTGAATGGCCCCCAAGGTCTCCCGATCTGACCCCCTTAGACTTTTATCTTTGGGGTCATCTGAAGGCAATTGTCTATGATATCTGCCAGACAGGCTGTGTCACGCCCCTCCAGCCTGTGTCTTAGAATAACAGGGAGGAGAGGCCTCCAACAATCAAGATTTAATATCCCACCTCATTGTGTTTAACTGGTTAGTTGGCATGGTGGAGGAGGGATGGAGTAGGCTGACATTTACCAGAGTGAAAACGCCCATGTCCCATGGGCTGCTCAGATGTAATAGGGAGGAAGTGTAGAAATACACTGAAAACTGAGCATGTGCACTAGCTGCCAACACCGAACTGCAAAATTCCCAACTGCTGTGGTGACATGGACAGAAAGGGGGAGAAAGAGAGCAGCAGGATCAGCCATTTTTTTTGCAGAATACAGAAAACAAATCTCATAGTGGCTGACCGAGTATAAACAGCATGTAATACACCATATATTGATAGTTGTTAATGATGTGGGTTTAATGACACTTTAATCTAGTTTTACCTAAACAGCTCTTTAAAATATAGTCATATCCACTTACTATCAGTAGTAATTATAAGTAAACTTAAATTATAGTTAGGCTGAAATAAGAGTTCTATTGAGCCAAAAAAATGTACATCCTTGGAACCCCTAGATGAGCAAGGGGAAGGCAAAAAATACTTTTAGGGTTCATTCACACCTGTAAATGCACCCTGCCTGAGATTAGATGCGAGAACCCCAACAGGGGTTACCGGGATTAGCTGTGAGTTGGCAGCCCCATTTAAAACAATGGGAGGCTGCCGGCTCTCACAGCTAATTGTCCCCACTCACATGTAATCTCTCAAGCAGCAATCACATGCAAGTGAATGCATCCTAAGACCCCTTTCACACCAAGGTGTTTTTCAAGCGTTTTTGCTAAAAAATGAGCACATAAAAAGCGCACCAAAAACGCTCCCCATGCATCTCAATGGATGCTTTCACACCGAGGCATTCCGCTTGCTAGGCGTTGCTAAAAGTCCTGCAAGCAGCATCTTTTCAGCTTGTTTTGTTCGCTCAAAATAGCTCTTCAAAATGCCCATGTCCATTGAAAATAATGGTTAAGCACTTGAAAAACGCTTGAAAAACACTTGAAAAGCGCAGGAAATGTGTATTGAGGCTGTGGAAAGGTCACATGATTGAAACACAAACGCTTGAAAAGAGATTGAAAATCGCTTAAAAAACGCCATTAGAGGGGCGCTATTTATAGCGCTTCAAAAGCGCGGCAAAAGCACGCACTAAAATCATGGCATTTTACAGGATTTTACAGGCTTTTTTCCCACGGTATGAAAGGGGTCTTAAAACTTGCACCTATGTGCTTGACAAAAACTCTTCTGATCCCCAAGGCAATCAGGTAACCCACTGGATTGAAAATATACTATGGATATCTTAGAATTAGAAGTAGCTATATATACACAACTCTTACTCTGAAACAACCTACTGCATCTGATGCCTGATGAAGCAGCGCAGACGCTCCGAACTTGAGCTTACCTTGCCACACCCCTGACCTTCAGGCCCCACATGTAGATGCGCTGACAGCTTGCCTGGCTAACCTCTCTTCTAGACTGGAGCCTCTGACACCACTGGAGCAGCTGGACCACAAGGAATTCATGCCTAGCAAGATGAAAAGATATGCCTGTGGCTACTAATTACGTATTACGCATAACCTTAATTTTACTAATTTATGCTGCACTCAGATTGGCGCCACTCTGCTTTCTCCTCTCTTCCATTAGGCCCCCTTTCACACTTGTGTGACACGATTTAACCGAGATTTTGCCACAATTTTTTGCTGCGATTTTGACGCGATTTGAGATCAGTACGACTTTGGTCCAACTTTGGCACAATGAAAACATGTTACAAAGTTGTACAGAAATATTATAGAAATATTACAGAAATTATTATTCAGGTGCGATTTGCATGCGGCTTTGAGGGTTTAACATTGAAGTCTATGGACCTCAAGTTGCATCAAAGTTGGACCAAAGTAATGCAGGGACTACTTTGAAATCATACAGATATGAACGGTACCCATTGGAAATCATGGGGAGTGACTTGTCATGTGACTTTGCAGTCCCAAGTCGCAGGACAAGCCACATAAGTGTGAAAGGGGCCTTACAGAGTCTGCTTCTGCTCTAACAGCTGGTCACCTATATCCCTAATTAGAGCCATTTGGTCTGATTCAGGCAGCTTTGTGGACATTCCCCCACTGGATTTTTAAGTTGCCCTTTTCCCTGTGCTATCTCCTATCCCCCTACCCCCCGGCTGTATATCAGCATTACAGTTAGGGTCCTTATATTGATGAAGATGTACTAATATGCAGCACTGATTGGGACTGATAGATGGCATTGATATGCAGCACTGATGGGCACTGATAGGAGACAGTAATGGGCACTGATAGGTGGCACTGATTGTCATTGATAGGTGGCCCTGATGGGCACTGATTGGCATCAGTGATGGGTGGCACTGATGGGCATTGATAGGCAGCACTAATGAGCAGGCACTGATGGGCACTGACAGGCATCACTGATGGGCACTGATTGGCATCACTGATGGGTACTGATTGGTACTGATTGGCATCACTGATAGGGACTGATTGGCATCACTGCTTGGGCACTGATGGGGCTGCACTGATAATCAGTGTCCTGATTATCTGTTCAGATCTCCCCTGTGAGGAAATGCCGCTGATCCACTCTCATCTACTCACACGCTGTCAGCGTGAGGAGAGGAATGCCAATAACTATGCATTTCCTTGTTTACATGTGATTGGCCTCGTCATTGCCTCTTTACCGGGATTGGCGATGCACTGTGTTCTAGGGACAGAGAGCACCACCGATCACTGTGCGCCCCCTCGGGCGTGGAGACGTGGCGAGCATGGGAAGACATCATATGATGTTGTCTGAGGACAAGAGTAGCAATAGTTAAACACTAACAATGAACTTCTCTTATTTACTCCAGTTTTGCTCTTCCTGTTCTTATGTGAGCTATACGCTGTACAAATTTAGCTGGCTCTTGAGGAATAGACAGCAGGAGATTTGTTCATGGACTAAAGATTGGAGGTGGAGGGTGGGGCATAAAATGTCCCCATCCTTCACATATGGGATGGTGGTGGTTAAAATAAAAAAAAAAAACAAGTTTAAAGCTTGAAATGTCAGTTTGTAGTTACCTGTGATTGGTTCTGCCATGAGCAGTTACCTATAAAAGAAGAAAAGTGTGTCATTAGTAGTGCAGTCAGCAGAGTTTGAAGAAGGAAGCAAAAAAAGCAGTGTGCTGTTAGTCCACAACTGGGCTTAAATTGTTTGTTATAAAAAATAGATATCCTGGTTCCTTAAAGCAGATTAAACAGCACAGTGCTTGTACTATGTAATCTTCCCCCCTCTAAACTGTAATAAAAACCTCCCTGAACCTGACACTTCCTGTATCTCCTCGTCCCTGCGTCATCCATAGTCCTGCTCTGCTCTTAGCTCTCCCCCTCATTCCCTCCTCCCCGCCTGTCAGCTCCTTGCTGTGAGTCTCCGTCTCCACACCCCCTGCCCCCCGCACAATAAAATAAATATTAAATGGTCACTGGCAGCTCCTCCAATATATTAAGGCAGAGAACACTGTATATATCTTTTCCAAAAACTAGGCGGCTTGTGAATATCTATTTAGAGCTCTCTTCAGGCCGGTCATGTGACTTGCACCCGTTTTATAGTTCCAAGACAAGGCATCTGCAGGAGAGGCTGAGCAGCCACGTGATCTATCTTCACCTGCTGACATCAGAGGGAGATTTCGGCCCCCCCTGCAGAAGCCATATATCGGAGCTGAAAAGCGTCCGCGGGTCATGTGACTGGCCTAAAGAGAGCTCTAAAAAGGTATTTATAAGCCTTGTTTTTGGAAAAGATATATATACAGTGTGCTATGCCTTACTGTAATATATTGGAGGGGCTGGCAGTGATTTCTAAATGTGCATTAAAAAACACTTTAACCACTTGCTGACTAGCCGCCGTCACTAATTGCTGTAGCTGTACGTACGCTGTACAATGTAAACAAGGCAGATCCCCGTTCTGACAGGGGACATGACAGAGATCTACTGTTTCCAGTCATTGGGAACAGTGATCTCTGTCATGTCCCTGCCAGCCCAGCCCCCACACAGTTAGAACACTCTGAGAGAACACAGTTAACCCCTTGATCGCCCCCTAGTGTTAACCCCTTCCCTGCCAGTTTCATTTATACATTGATCAGTGCATTTTTATTGCTGCAATGTTGCAGTCCTGCTAAAAATCACAGATTGCCACCATCACAGTAAAAACAATAATAAAAAAAAAGTTCTTAAATCTATCCTGTAGTTTGTAGATAACTTTTGCACAAACCAATCAATATACACCTATTGCGATTTTTTTTTTTACCAAAAATATGTAGAAGAATATACATCAGCCTAAACATATGAACAAATTAATTTTTTTATATATATATATATTTTTGGATATGTATTATAGCAAAAAGTAAAAAAAAATTGCCTTTGTTTATAGCGCGAAAAATAAAAACCGCAGAGGTCATCAAATATCACCAAAAAAAGCCCTATTTGTGGGAAAAAAAAGGATGTCAATTTTGTTCGGGTATAGCGTCGCACGACTGCGCAATTGTCAGTTAAATTGATGCAGTGCCGTATCGCAAAAAATGGCTGGTCATTAAGTGGGCAAATCCTTCCAGGGTTGAAGTGGTTGACCACTTCCCGCCTGGCCTATACACAAATGATGGCCGGACGGTGGTTCAGTTATCCTGACCGTACGTCCATTGATGTCTTTCAGGATAACCCACGATGGGTCTGACACACTGCATTACCGATCTCGTTAAAGAGCTTCCATTGGAAGCTCTTTACCCCGTGATCAGCTGTGACCAATCACGGCTGGTCCCAGTGTGACAGTGTACAACTGGCTGGTCACAGTGTAAACAGGAAGAGCCATTAAGAGTAGAGGAGAGCCGATCGGGGCGCTCCTGACAGGGGGGTCTGCACTGATTGTTCATCAGTGCAGCCCCCCCCTAGGATCACTACCCAGGACCAGGGAGCCAACCAGGGAGAGCCCACCCAGCACCACCAGAGAGACCACCCTGACCACCAGGGAAGGGGCACAATGCCCAACATAGACGGCACTCAGTGCCCATTTCAGATGCCACCCAGGACCACCAGGGAATGCCTTACATTGCAAGCTGATATTACTGCCCACCAGTGCCCACCAGTGCTACCTATCTGTGCCCATCAGTGCCACCCATGAGTGCCACCTATCAGTGCCCAGTGCCACCTATTAGTGTCCATCAGTGCCACCCACCTATGAGTGCCCATCAGTGCCTCCTATAAGTGACCATCAGTGCCACCTACGAGTGCCCATCAGTGCCACTTATCAGTTCCACCTATCAGTGCCCGTCAGTGCTGCTTATCAGTGCTGCATATATGTGCCTCATCAGTGCCCATCAGTGCCACCTCATCAGTGCCAATCAGTACTGCATCATCAGTGCCCGTCAGTGTAGCCTCATCAGTGCCTGTCAAAAATTACTTATTTACAAAGTTTAGTGACAGAAACAAAATTTTCGGTCTTCTTTATTTGTAGCACAAAAAATAAAAACCGCAGGGTTCCTCATATGAATACGTTTTTTAACTCGGAAGTATCAGGGACACCAATAAACACAGCATTTATCACTGTGATTCCAAAACCAGAAAAGAACCCAGAAGAAGTGGGGAATTATAGACCCATTTTTCTTATTAATAACGACCTCAAAATTTTAACGAAAGTATTAGCGAATCGCTTAGCTTCTTTCATTAACCTATATATCCACAAGGACCAAGTAGGGTTCATCCCAGGGAGACAGGGAACTGACCAGACTAGACAGGCTATAGACCTTATATCTATTCTTCAATCTAATTGGTCGAGAGGACCATCACAGCGAGGGATGTTGTTACCTCTGGACTCTTTCCCTCTAATTCGCATTCGGGCTACTATTCCCCATTGATTATCATAGAAAGGGGTACAAGGCAGGGATGTCCTCTGTCCCCTCTGATCTTCGCGATTGCCCTTGAGACCCTAGCAATCGCAATCAGGGAGAATCCCAATAACACAGTAGTAGACTGCGGAACCCGAGTCCACAAATGCGCTTTATTTGCGGATGATATGCTCCTTTTGCTCACTGCCCCAATTACGTCTCTCCCCAACCTCTGCCAGACTTTGTAGACTTTCTCTCACCTATCTGGCCTAAAAGTAAATTATGAGAAATCACAAGCTATGAATATTTCTCTCACACAAGAGACGCTCCTGACTCTAAGGGAGTCTTTCAAATTCTCTTGGAGTGACTCAAACATCAAATATCTGGGCATCTATTTGACACCTACATTTGAAGATCGTTATGCTTACAATTATCCACCTATGTTCCTTAAACTGTAATCAGATATTAAAGACTGGGCCAAGCAGAGCCTGACATGGATTGGTCGCATTAATGCAATCAAAATGACCTTACTCCCCAGAATTGTATATCTGTTCAGATCCCTTCTTATTCAGATCAGGAGAGATCATCTGAGGTCTCTACAAAGCAAAATACTCAAGTTTATTTGGGGGGGGGAGCTGGATACAGGATTAAGCAACAAACACTATTCCTCTCTAGGAAGAGAGGAGGTCTGGGGGTGCCTCATCTTTTTAAATACTTTTATGCAGCAAGATTATCCCAACTCTCACAGTTTACTCTAAAGTGGAAAAACCAGAGTGGGTTCAGATAGAGCGCCAAGCAGTACTGACTTTTACACTTGACCTCCTCTGGTGTAATCCCAAAAATTGCCCAGCTATCCTCTCTCCAATGCTCTCCATTTCTTTCTCCCTATGGGATCAATTAAAGAAAATTCCAACCATTGTCTCCGCTACTCTCCCTCTAGCACATATTTTCAATAATCCGGAATTCCCGCCAGGTGAAAATATCAAAGCCTTTCAATGGTGGCTAGATAAAGGCCTACACAGGATAGGACACTTCTTCACACCCACAGGCCCAATCTCCTTAGCCTACTGTGAAAGTAAATTAGACCTTCCGAATTCCGAAAGGTTTAGATTGAGGCTGGGTTCACACCTATGCGAATTGGATGCGGCTTAAACCGCATCCAATTCGCAGGACACTTGAAAACACATTGTTTTCAATGTGTCCAGTTCACATCTGTGCGGTGCATTCGCACTCCGCATTGCACAAAAACCGCACACGTTTTTTGTGCAATGCGGTGCGAATTCCCAGCCCGCTGAGTCCAGTGGGAGTGCATCTAACACGGAGATGCACTCCGCACTGAACGGGGATATTTTCCCCTGCTCGCGGCTCCTCCCCCATCTCTCCCCCCGCAGCTGCTGCGCTGTGGGAACGGACAGGAGCCGATGAACAGCGGCTCCGTCCCTTCCCGGCAGCAGAGAGGCTGGAATTCGCACCGCAATGGTGTGAATCCAGCCTTAGACAAATTAGTCACTCCATAGTATTTGGAAGGATAAACTCAATCCCCCCCTTTTGACAGACTATGAAAATTGGTGTGGCTCAGCCATGGAGTAGAAGGGGGGCATATCGATCATCTATGCGTCACTCATCAATCGAAAAACTAAATCCCACTATATGCTGGCCTGGGAGGAAGACCTCCAGTTCCATTGGACCCTAGAAACTTGGCATAATGCCATGACAGCGGCCTATAAAGAAATTCTTAACACCTCACTAATGGAATTCCTAGATTGTAAGCTCTAACGAGCAGGGTCCTCTGATTCCTCCTGTATTGAATTGTATTGTAATTTGTACTGTCTGCCCTAATATTGTAAAGCGCTGCGCAAACTGTCGGCGCTATATAAATCCTGTATAATAATAATAATAATAATAATGGAAGCGAATGTAAAAGTCTTAGGCCATTGGTACATGACCCCAACTAGGTTAGCTAGCATATACCCTATGGCTGACCCTCTGTGCTTCAGGAGATGTTAAATGAGAGCCACTATGAGCCACATCTGGTGGGAATGCCCTAGGATTAGACCTCTGTGAAAAAATTTTTTTAAACTTAATATATAGAGTGACTAACTTTAAAATTCCTAGAACTCCAGAAGTTGCACTACTAAACTCACATATTCCGAGCATCCCGAAGTTAACGCTCAGATTGATTCACTTTATCTTGCTAAGCACTAAGATCACCATAGCTAAATCCTGGAAGAAACCCCACACCTCTATGAAAGCTGTGAACATAAAGGTCTATTGTATCATGTCGCAGGAAAAACTAGCAAGTGCACTCACAGATTCCTCCAAAAAATTTGAAGCTATCTGGGAACCTTGGGCCTCATACATAGGCATTCCCCTATTTCCATGAATGGCCACCACCAACTACCGTCAGTCCTCTGCGTGACCACGTCTTCTCTTATGATAAGGTATTGGCTCTCCCTTCTCTCTCCTTATTCTATTTTCCCTATTTGCTCTTCTCTTTTCTTCCTATTGGTGTATTAATGTGACTTTTAGATTGTCATTACAGGTCATAACACTGATAAGGCAACTTGGGAGGGGAACCTCATTTAGTCTTATGGGATTTTTTAATAATGACAAGGGATCTTGCTTTGGCAGGGATATGATTAGGGATGATGAGAGGAGTTAATCTACAGGGTCCTGACAGAGGATATGTGGTCCTTCCCTGGGGCTGGGGCGGGCAGGTGGGACTTTTCCTCCGACACAGCTAGTACCCAGTTGGGGTGTCGAGGGAGGGGTAGCTGCTGCCCCTCTGATGCGGGGGTCCCATTAGCTGGGGTAGGACCTCGAGCCCACAAATTTAGAGGCTCAGGTACCAGGACCTCCTACAAAAGCTCCAGGCAGGACCATAGCAATAGCTCATTTCTTCAATCAAAATTTGTATATGATATTTTATTCTCACTAGTATCTTTTACACTGCTGGGATTCACCCTGCTCGATGGACTAATCAATCTCTCGTCTAACCCCTCCTATGATACGTTTTGTACCTATTTGATGTCTGTAATGATAAACGGCATATTGTTATATTTTTGAATCTGTCAATAAAAATACTTGAAATTAAAAAATAAAAACCGCAGAGGTGATCAAATTTTTACCAAAAGAAAGCTATATTTGTGGGAAAAAAAAGGGCAAAAATGTTGATTGGGTACAGCGTCACACGACCGCGCAATTGTCATTCAAAATGCAACAGCACTGAAAACTGATCTGGGCGGGAAGGGGGATAAGTGCCTGGTATTGAAGTGGTTAAAGACTTAGTTCAGCTTTACAGAAAAACTGTAAAAGAGACCTAACACCGGATCCCCTCCCTATGTCCCTGCTCCACCAGTTCAGGGATTTGAAATCCCTGCTGCTCTATCTTCTTAACCCAGTGCTGCCAGGATGTACTGGATAGATTCTTAATGGTCAGCGCCATCACATTGACTAGCCCTGACAACTGAGGATCGCAATAGGCAAGTATAGCAGGGATCGGGGGTGGGGAAGGAGCCTGGTTTTTAAATCAGCTTTACAGTTTTTCCTTAAGGCTCTGTTTACACTGGTGAGGCTTGTCTCAAGTCGACTTAGAAAAAGGTTCCTGCACTACTTGGGGGTGACTTCAGAGCGGCTTGCATTGACTTCTATTAAAGACTTTGAAGCCGCCCCTGTGTGAACCGAGCCTTAGAGCTGAGGTCATTCCTGATCAACATTTGTATCAGTTCTCACTCCTATACACCCTGCTGAGACAGACAGCTTGTAGTTCTCCATTAACTGCAAGGATACTGGTGAGCGCTCTTGTAGTTCATTGATTCTTACTGCAGTTCAGTAACTGTCTGCTCATACAGGCAGTTCTCTATGCTCAGCCCAGCACAGTTCTTGTGAGACGTGAATGAGACTTACTTCCACTGAAGAGAAGCTGAGGTTGTTTTTTTTTCAAAGTTATATTTATCTTAATCAGAGGTTACCACCGCAAACAGCAACATGTCTGGCAGTCAGCAATATTGTCACGTACCTGTTTGTGAAGCCTGAGATGACAGATGCTGTCCAAGCACCTTAGAAAGCTGAGGCAGGGTCTGTACGGCCAAAGGAAAGGAGTAAGTGCCAGGGTGCAAATATTGAAGACTTGACTTTGGGAGCACTGGTATCATTTAAGCAGTGGTACAACTGGTTTTACACCCGGTGGCATCACTAGGGTTGATGTCACCTGGTGCAGTAGGCTATCTCCTGTCTACCATAAACAACCCCCTCTTTGGGCTCTCTCCTGTCTACCCACCACCCATCAGGACCTCTCCAGTCTACTCACCACCCTACACCTCTCCCCCCATCGGGCTCTCTCCTGTCTGCAGGGTGCTGGACAGGCTAGTTTTGGGCCATGGTGTTACTCAGGCAGGTGTCACCCAGGTGTGGTCCACCCCCCCCCCCCTACAAATAGTAAAGCCACTGTGTACACCATGGATACAACGAGTTTAGTTGTAAGGAGAGTCAATATATATAAGCTGGGTCTGGTAACAGCTGAACATGAAGGCACAGGATTAAAGTGAGGAACAAGTAGAAGTCCACAAGGTGCAGGCAGTGAGGTACAAGGTACAAGGCAAAATCTTGGTCAGAAGTCCAGGCTGAGGTTGGTAACAGAGATGGTCAGCAAACATAGGCAGACAAGGGTAATCAGAAAGGTCAGGTGGAAAACAGGTCAATAACAAGGTCCAGGGGCGTAACTACAGGGGTTGCAATTGCAACTGGGCCCTGTGTGCCTCCCTTGTACACCTGGTTAGGAGGGATGGCGGGGGCAGCATTTAGAGGAACCAATCTCCTCCATTTTCCTCCTAATGGAGGAGATTGGTTCCTCTATATGCTGCCCCCACTGCCCCTCCTATCCAGTTTACGTGTCTTCTGCTGTTCCCAGGGTCCCTGTATGCTTCCCTGGTCCCCCCCCCCCACAGAGCTGCTGTCTTCCCCCTCCTTCCCCCCTCCTCCCTCCTGCCAGCTGCTGTAGAAGATGTGTCATGATGGAGAGATGAGAACGGGTCAGTAAATTTGTCATTTACCGGCTCCTTCCTTTTCTGAATGGACAGAGTCAGTGATTGGTACCAATTGGTTCACTCATAATTGAAGCATAGTAAACTGTTTTTACTATACTTCCATTTCTAAATGAATGGGAGGCTCGGTACACAACTATTTGTTTATTTGGTGGGACCGTAATAAAGGGACCCGCAATGGGAGTAAAGAGCCCCAGGATCAGTGGGAAGAGGGAAGGGCCCTGGCCAGGGGTCAGGGGGGCCCTTCATAATTTCTTGCACCGGGGCCCTGAATGTTCTAGTTACGCCTCTGACAAGGTCAGTATAAGTGTCAGGATCAGGAACATAGGAAAAAAGACTAGAAGTCCATTCAGCAAAGATCCTGTGTAAACCTCAGGTTTAAATAGCCAGCTTGGCGCCAGTGGACGCCCCCGTGTGCCTGCTCATACATTAGGATGCGCGCGCACGTGTGCACAAAAACGCTCAAGTAATTAGGGTTCAATGTACACATGCATTGGCCTGATGGCTGGCACTATATTCCTGATAAGTATCTGTACGCCATCAAAATATTTACACAGGAGAATTACAATTAAACATATTATGTAATAAATAGCCATTTCACATTAACATATTACTTTGTGATGCTCCTGCTTATTGTGTTACTTGCCAAAGTTCCTTCAAGTTGCAATCATGCTGCACGCTGGTCAAACATCCCTGCCTTTTCTGGCACTTATTAATGCTTGTACGCTATTACTGATAAAGATACAAATGTTTTTACTTAGAATAATTTTCTGCATCAGGATACTGAGCAACAAATTATTTCAGTATGCGGGAGCTTGGCTCACATTGCTATAACATGTAGGAAAAAAATGAGCTTGGAACATACAGTATGTTTGTTATTCATTAGCCCCTGATACCACACTCTCCCAGCTGTTCTGGTCACCACCATGTGTTTTAACTGAAACAAAAAGCATTCATAACATCCATACCCCCCCTCCCACTACCTTCCGCGGTTTCATCAGGCATCCCACTGGGACACCCGATAGACGAGTCAATGCTTCCGCCAGCTGATCACAGAGGCGAACAAAGACTGAAGTGGCTCTGTTCACTCTGATATAGAAGCCCAAAAGTGATGAGCTTACGTCGCTCCGGTTTCCCCAGAAGTAAACAGCAACATTTTTAAAAATGAAAAGCATGATCGGTGTGATCAAATGCTTTTAATGGCAGCAGAGGGATCTGAGGTCTTATAGACCCCAGATCTCTCCACAAGGAGTACCTGTCACATGTCTACTGCTGTCACAAGAATATTTACATTCCTTGTGACATAGATAAAAGTGATAAAAAAATTAAAAGCGAAAGTGTAAACAAAACATTTTTAAAGTGTTCCTGTACCCCGTGCTCGCACGAAAAGGTGAATGCACACGTTGTTCCCCTATGCGCGCAAAAAGCGATCATCCCACACGTGTGAGGTATCACCACAAACATCGAATCATGGGCAGTAATTTTAGCACCAGACCTCCTGTGTAAATCTAAAGTGATAACCTGCAATCACTTTTAAATGGTCGCCTACAGGTCGTTTGTTGCTGTTGCACGGGTCTGCGCAATTTTAAAGTATGACATGTTTGATATATTAACTCGGTGCAACATCATATTTTTATATTTTATCAAAAAATTGGATAATGTATTGTGTTTTTTTTGGCATTACAATTCAAAATAGTGTATTTTCTCAAAAAAATTTTTTCAAAAAACAGCTGCGTAAATACCTTGTGACATAAAGAAAATGCAACACCCACCAATTTATTCTCTAGGGCCTCTGCTTAAAAAAATATATATAGTTCTAACATTTTTTTAGCAGAAAATACTGATTGTTAGATGTAAACAAAAAGTGGCACAAAAGGCCTGGGGGTCAAGTGTTTAATGAAATGGAAAATGATGCAAGAAATATTTACAGTCACCATTCCTGCCTCAACTCATCATAAGGCTACAGTCCGAGCTTCTCATCCCAAGCAAAAATACTCAGCTGCACATTTTATCTTGAATTCTCCTCTCATCCTTTTGTGTCACTGGAGATTAAATTTGCTAGTTGATGTCACACAAATGGATGGTAAGATTCCTGGCTACAAAAGAGGGGGCTGCTCACTGCCTCTCTACACAGTAAGCCCCCAATTGGGGTGTCAAGAGCGGTGGAAGGTTCTACTCTCACTCAAATAGCTTACTATCCATTTTCTTCTTTTTTTTCCTTTTATCTACTTTTATACCTTTTGGACCAAAACTGGAGGATTGGCAGTCAAATGACTCAAGCTAACTTTTTCTGTAAGACAGGATTTGTAATTGCAAGTTATTGTATTGTATTGCCCTTTCATTGAAAACAATAAAACATTTTTGAAAGAAGAAATATTTACAGAAAAACATACCTAGGAAACAATATAAAAAACATTTCAAAGTAAAAGGTACATAAGTAGAATCTCCCTGATCTCTGGAGCAGTGCAGAGTTTGCATCTGTTGAAGATTAAATTCACACTCCATTCATTTGATTTCAAGTGTTGCACTTGCTTACAGTGATATGGGTAGGGCAGCATAGTGACTAAGTAGTTAGCACTTCCACCTAGCAGCACTAGGTTCGCTGGTACAAATCTCAACCATGACACTACCTGCCTGGAGTTTCCATGTTCTCCCTGTGCCTATGTGCATTTCCTCCCACACACGAAAGCAATGCTCGTAGCTTAATTGGTTCCCGTCTAAATGATATAAAAGGGGAAAACTGTGCTTAGTGTGCAAAGTAAATGAATATACATGACAACAAACAGCAGCACTCACCAATATTAACACACCATAATAAACAAACTAAATAAACAAGCGTGTTGTGCTGTCACATACAGTATCTCACAAAAGTGAGTACACCCCTCACATTTTTGTAAATATTTTATTCTATCTTTTCATGCGACAACACTGAAGAAATTACACTTTGCTACAATGTAAAGTAGTGAGTGTACAGCTTGTATAACAGTGTAAATTTGCTGCCCCCTCAAAATAACTCAACACAGCCATTAATGTCTAAACCGCTGGCAACAAAACTGAGTACACCCCTAAGCTAAAATGCCCAAATTGGGCCCAATTAGCCATTTTCTCTCATGTGACTTGTTATCATTACAAGATCTCAGGTATGAATGGGAAGCAGGTGTGTTAAATTTGGTGTTATCACTCTCACTCTCTCATACTGGTCACTGGAAGTTCAACATGGAACCTCATGGCAAAGAGCTCTCTGAGGATCTGAAAAAAAGAATTGTTGCTCTACATAAAGATAGCCTAGGCTATAAGAAGTTTGCCAAGACCCTGAAACTGAGCTGCAGAATAGTGGCCAAGACCATACAGCGGTTTAACAGGACAGGTTCTACTCAGAACAGGCCTTGCCGTGGTCAACCAAAGAAGTTGAGTGCACGTACTCAGCGTCATATCCAGAGGTTGTCTTTGGGAAATAGACATATGAGTGCTGTCAGCATTGCTGCAGAGGTTGAATGGGTGGGGGGTCAACCTGTCAGTGATCAGACCATACGCCGCACACTGCATCAAATTGGTCTGCATGGCTGTCATCCCAGAAGGAAGCCTCTTCTAAAGTTGATGAACAAGAAAGCCCGAAAACAGTTTGCTGAAGACAAGCAGACTATGGACATGGATTACTGGAACCATGTTCTGTGGTCTGATGAGACCAAGATAAACTTATTTGGTTCAGATGGTGTCAAGCGTGTGTGTGTGGTGGCAACCGTAGTACAAAGACAAGTGTGTCTTGCCTACAGTCAAGCATGGTGGTGTGTCATGGTCTGGGGTTGCATGCACGCTGCTGGGCACTGGAAAGCTACAGTTCATTGAGGGAACCATGAATGCCAACATGTACTGTGGCATAGTGAAGCAGAGCATGATTCCCTCCCTTCGGAGACTGGGCCGCAGGGCGGTATTCCAACATCATAATGACCCCAAACACATCTCCAAAATGACCACTGCCTTGCTAAAGAAGCACAGGGTAAAGGTGATGGACTGGCCAAGCATGTCACCAAACCTAAACCCTATTGAGCATCTGTGGGGCATCCTTAAATGGAAGGTGGAGAAGTGCAAGGTTTCTAATATCCGCCAGCTCCGTGATGTCTTCATGGAGGAGTGGAAGAGGACTCCAGTGGCAACCTGTGAAGCTCTGGTGAACTCCATGCCCAAGAGGGTTAAGGTAGTGCTGGAAAATAATGGTGGGCACACAAAATATTGACACTTTGGGCCTAAGTTGGACATTTTCACTTAGGGGTGTACTCACTTTTGTTGCAGCGGTTTAGACATAAATGGTTGTGTGTTGTTATTTTTAGGGGACAGCAAATGTACACTGTTATACAAGCTGTACACTCACTACTTTACATTGTAGCAAAGTGTCATTTCTTCAGTGTTGTCACATGAAAAGATATAATAAAATATTTACAAAAATGTGAGGGGTGTACTCACTTTTGTGAGATACTGTATGTGATAAGATGACTTCTCAACTGATATGCAAAGGCAAAAAAGTCCACCCAAAATAAAAATATATAATATAAAATAGATAAACAAATGTCCAGAAACCCGGCAAAAGTCTTTAAGGTGAAGAAAAAGAAGTGCCCTTCAATTTTCAACAGGTGAGGCGGTAGCTGCCTCACAGAAGACGCCCCATTGGACAAAACATACGTCAGGCAAGGCAAGGAATAGCGGTCATGTCCTAGCACTCGTGGGGGGTGTTTGATGAATGCTTCTTTCCAAAATGCCTGTTTAAATATTTTTTGCTTTAGGTAGACTCTTTTATTAAGCACTTGCCGAACAGCCGCAGTCGTTTGATGACAGCAAGTCGGTTCTCCTGCGCAAATCACCATAGCTGTATGGCGGGCTCGGAAGCGTGTGGTAAGGGCGCCCGCTTTCACTGGCAAACAGGGGAGCCAATCAGATAGTGTCTCAGACTCGATATCCATCAGCCATCCTTGATCGCTCCCGAGACAGGTAGAAGGGGGATCTGCGAGTGTAAACAAAGCAGATCACTGTTCTGACAGGGGAGTTGAAAGAGATCGTCTGTTCCCAGTGATAGGCAACAACGATCTCTCTCCTCCCCCAGTCAGCTCAGCCCCCATACAGTTAGAAACACTTCCCAAGGAAAACAGTTAACCCCTTGATCGCCCCCTAGTGTTAACCCCTTCCCTGCCAGTGACATTTACACAGCAGTCAGTGGCTATTTTTTAGCACTGATCGTTGTATAAATGTCATTGGTCCCAAAAAAGTGTCAAGAATGTCCGACCTGTCCACCGCAATGTTGCAGTCCCGCTAAAAATCGCAGATCGCTGCCATTACTAGTAAAAAAATAAAAAATAATAAAAATGCCATAAATCTATTCCCATAGTTTGTAGACGCTATAACTTTTGCGCAAACCAATCAATATATGCTTATTGCGATTTTTAGAAGAATACATATTGGCCTAAACTGAAATTTTTTTTAAAATTTTTTTGGGGATATTTATTATAGCAAAACGTAAAAAATATTTTTTTTTCTTCAAAATTGTCACTCTTTTATTGTTTATAGCAGAAAAAAATAAAAACTGCAGAGGTGATCAAATATCCCCAAAAAAAGCTCTATTTGTGGGGGAAAAAGAGTATAAATTTTGTTTGGGTACAACGTTGCATGACCGCGCAATTGTCAGTTAAATTGACGCAGTGCCGTATCGCAAAAAATGCTCTGGTCAGGAAGTAGGTATATCCTTCCGGGGCTGAAGTGGTTAAACTCTTGTGCTTTTACTGAACGCTGCGCAATGAGTTTGTTTCAGTTTCTATTCGGCATTTGGTATCACCGGGTTTGAGGTTCCCTGAAGAACAATATATGTGGTGATTTGCATCATTGGCGTCCATTAAGCAGGCTGAACAGGAAAGGTGGCTTATACTGACGCGCATATAGACCTTGACAGGTCTAAATATTGGGTAAGAAGATATATTTGCCCCGTCTATCCTCTGGGGAGAACTGGGTGTTGCACCTGTTGAAAATTGAAGGACACTTCTTTTTCTTCACCTTAAGGACTTTTGCTGGGTTTCTGGACATTTATTTCATCTATTTTATTTGTTTCATATTATATATTTTTATTTTGGGTGGATTTTTTGCCTTCGCATATCAGTTGAGAAGTCATCTTATCCCGTCTAAAGTGGCCATAGGATGTATATTCATGAATGTGAGTAGTCAAATCTGGAAGTAAGAGGAAAACCCTCCAGAGTGAGGGGATCACTGGGGTAACCAGAACTAGTGTCTCCATTGGAAGATTTCCCCTCTATTCCTTTTCTGTTGACATCATAAAAATTGGTATTTTCTTTCACTTTCGGTGTTAACAATCAACAGGACAAATAGAGCAGATCAATCTTCCTAAGAGAGAGGGAGCAATAAAAAACTGGCAGGTGTTTTAGTCCCTTTTTACTCTATCCAAAAGGTTAACAAAAAGTTTGTACTTTAAGACATATTGAATACGGTCATAATTTTTTTTTTAATCATATAACTTTTTTATTTCATTATTATTATGCAATTTACATAAACAACAAACGTTATACCTTCCTGCACATACGCCCCCCCGCCCCAACAAAACAAAACCAAACAAAAAAAAAGTTCAAAGCACAATTAACCATACATATATTATACCCATATACAGTCAGGTCCATAAATATTGGGACATCGACACAATTCTAATCTTTTTGACTCTATATACCACCACAATGGATTTGAAATGATCCAAATCAGGTGAACAGTGTAGGAATTACAACAGTTTGTATATGTGTCTCCCACTTTTTAAGGGACCAAAAGGACAATTGGCTGCTCAGCTGTTCTATGGCCAGGTGTATGTTATTCCCTCATTATCCCATTTACAAGGAGCAGATAAAAGGTCCAGAGTTCATTTCAAGTGTGCTATTTGCATTTGGAATCTGTTGCTGTCAACTCTCAATATGGGATCCAAAGAGCTGTCACTATCAGTAAAGCAAGCCATCATTAGGCTGAAAAAAAAAACAAAACAAACCCATCAGAGAGATAGCAAAAACATTAGGTGTGGCCAAATCAACTGTTTGGACCATCCTTAAAAAGAAAGAACGCACCGATGAGCTCAGCAACACCAAAAGACCCGGAAGACCACGGAAAACAACTGTGGTGGATGACCAAAGAATTCTTTCCCTGGTGAAGAAAACACCCTTCACAACAGTTGGCCAGATCAAGAACACTCTCCAGGAGGTAGGTGTATGTGTGTCAAAGTCAACAATCAAGAGAAGACTTCACCAGAGTGAATACAGAGGGTTCATCACAAGATGTAAACCATTGGTGAGCCTCAAAAACAGAAAGGCCAGATTAGAGTTTGCCAACCAACATCTAAAAAAGGCTTCACAGTTCTGGAACAACATCCTATGGACAGATGAGACCAAGATCAACTTGTACCAGAGTGATGGAAAGAGAAGAGTATGGAGAAGGAAAGGAACTGCTCATGATCCAAAG
>BLSH010282563.1:371321-389522 GCA_018402905.1 Glandirana rugosa | reverse complement strand
CTCCGTTATGGTAGGTGATCGTGGTGACACGGTAGGTGGACGTGGGGTCACGGTAGGTGGTCATGGTGACACGATAGGGGTCGTGGGGTCACGGTAGGTGGTCGTGGGGTCACTGTAGGTGGTCGTGGCGACATGGAGTCGGGGTTTCCCACTTTAGGGTACGGCCGGAAGGGATGAGTGAGGTCGTGGGGAACACCGAAGGAGGGTTAAGTCCTCTTCGATCATAAGGGGGAAAATGACGGGTTGGTCCTCAGGTCCACCTGTGTGTTGTAAAAAACGGGTAAGTAAAAAAACTTAACCAAAAATGACTCCTGTACGACGTGTCCACCTGGACTCCTGGTTGGGCAGTAAAAGGGGGAATACTAGCTTCTCCTGAATTGGGAGGAAGCCACAAGGGGTGCTGGAGTGAGTAGGGAAGGCCGGCATGGGATTTCACCCTTTGGGGCTGAGGTACAGCGGTGCTGGTGGATGTCACTGGGGTGCTGGTGGATGGCACTGGGGTGCTGGGGATAGCACAGTGGTACTGGTGGATGGCACTGGGGTGCAGGTGGATGGCACAGTGGTGCTAGTGGATGGTATTGCCTCCTCAACAACGCGCCGTCGTCTGACGGGCAGACAATATTCCTCGTCTGAGTCCAGCTCTGATTCGCTACTTGAGACAGGTTCATAGGCCATATCAGACTCAGACTCAGAGGAACCTGCAGGAGAGAGCTCCCTGTTGCTCTCATCGGCCGCAAGAATATTGTAGGCCTCCTCAGCAGAAAAAGATCGTTTTGCCATTGTTGCAGCACTAATTGGCACTGATGACACTTGATGACACTGACAGGTGGCACTGACACGTGGCACTAATGACAGGTCAGGTGGGACTGATGACAGGTCAGGTGGAACTTTATGAAATGTGGCACTGATGACACTTGATGGCACTGACAGGTGGCAACGATGTGTGGCACTGACACGTGGCACTGATGACAGGTCAGGTGGCACTGACACGTGGCACTGATGACAGGTCAGGAGGCACTGACACGTGGCACTGATGACAAGTCAGGTGGCACTTTATGACATGTAGCACTGATGACACTTTGATGACGTGACACTTGATGGCACTTATAGGTGGCACTGATGATATGTGGCACTGACAGGTGGTACTGATACGTGGCACTGACACGTGGCACTCATGACAGGTCAGGTGGCACTGACACGTGGTACTAATGACAGGTCAGGTGGAACTTTGACATGTGGCACTGATGACACTTGATGGCACTGACAGGTGGCACCGAAAGTGACACTGACACATGGTACTGATGACAGGTCAGGTGGCACTGACACGTGGCACTGATGACAGGTAAGGAGGCACTGACACGTAGCACTGATGACACTTTGATATGTGACACTTGATGGCAATGATAGGTGGCACTGATGATATGTGGCACTGACAGGTGGTACTGATACGTGGCACTGATATGTGGCACTGACAGATGGCACTGATATGTGACACTGATAGGCGGCACTGACGATATGTGGCACTGAGAGGTGGCACTGACAGGTGGTACTATGATGGGCAGTTTTATTGGCACTTTTATAAAATCACTCACTGTAACTCACAGAAGACGGCACAGATCTCTCTCTCTCTCCTCACACATCGGTGTCTGTGTGAGGAGAGAAGGCAGGCAACGAAAGATGATCTCATATGTTTACATTTGAGATCAGCTTTCGTTGGACCCACCAATCGTATGTTAAACTGCCGCTGTTGCTGCTGTTTACCTCGATCTGTGATTGGCTGTGTCCAGGGGACACAGCGAGCA
Source organism: Glandirana rugosa (assembly GCA_018402905.1). Taxonomy (NCBI): domain Eukaryota; kingdom Metazoa; phylum Chordata; class Amphibia; order Anura; family Ranidae; genus Glandirana; species Glandirana rugosa. The sequence goes on along the minus strand of BLSH010282563.1, from coordinate 387,720 downwards.
CAGATTTTGCCTTGTGCGTGCCCGCGATTGCAGGCTGGGACGTCCACCCGGAAATTGGGATCCGCGCTGTAGCCGTCTTTCGGCTGTATTTCTCCAGCAATATGGAACCATCCGAAGCCCAAAAAGAAAGGGGGAGGGAAGGAGAAAAAAAGGAGGAAAAAACAGGAAATATATATATCCCCCCTGAACTCCTGTCTTAAAAGGCGACCAACTAGAATCAAGTGTGTCCTCTCCTGGAATGAGGCAGCCAAGGCCGTGCTGGACCAAAACAAGGTGGGGGCCATCAGGAATACAACACCCCCGTAAGACAGCTAGCCCAAAGAAGCTCCAGAGGAAACCGCACCAGCATATAGATATCTGTTAGAAAAAGACTGTGCTGAGATTTAATTGCATTTGATTGTGGTTTCCTCTATTTCCTGGATGAGCAGCTCTATTTAAACTTCCTGCTTCCTGTAGCAAGTGCTGTCCGTTCTACAGCGTTTGTGTGTTCCTGTAGCAACCTGTGATCCTGATTGTTTGTTCCTGTGACCCGGCTTGCCTTGACTCTGCTATTGATCTCCGCCTGCACCGACCCCGGCTTCCACGACAACTCTTCTGCCTGCTCCCTTGTACCTCGCTGCCCACCAGTTAATGAACTCTGCTTGCACCCGACTACTCTTCCGCCTGACCCATCTGTACCGCTCTGCCAGCCTGTTACCGACCCGGCCTGCACCACCACGCTTCAGTTTGCATGAGCACCTCACAGACCAGCACACCCCCACCTGTGACCCAGTCCGACCCTCGTGCCTCCCTGCACTCCCGAGCTCCCTGTCCACACTACCAGGGGTTCAGGAATCAAGGTCGTAAGAGAGGTTGCCCACTGCATAAGTCAGACTCCACCACCAGGTACGTGACAATATCCCAAGCACTGTATATCTGCCTTGGAATTCTGAACATAAATGATGGATTGGGAAGCATCCTCCCACAATTCCAGTAACTGCACATGATAGCCTGTTGCAGAAAATAACAGAGAATCCAGCTTATGGAAAATTGTGGAATTTCAAGGATAAGTGGCTTAACCGGTTCCACACCGCGCGCAGTATATTTACTGTGGCAGTGTGGATGCGCCCCGCGAATTGCCGTAAATAGGCGGAAATTCGCGCAGGCGCAGCTAGGAGAGCTGACGCCACGCTCTCATTCCCAACACACTCCGGAGGAGTGTGCCCGCGGCTCGGGCGGACCCGATGTCTGCCGACAAGCCGCGATGAGCTGCCAGAGTGAAAGAACAGGAAACCGCCGTTGTAAACACGGCAGTTTCCCGCTCTGTCAATGGGGACATAAGAGATCTACTGATCCCTGTCACTGGGATCAGTTAGATCTCTTATGCCCATAACAGACTAGCCCCCATAGAGTTAGAACACACCTAGGGAACACAGTTAACCCCTAGATCTCCCCCTGCAGGTTAACCCCTTCACTGCCAATGGCATTTACACAGTAATCAGTGCATTTTTATAGCACTGATCGCTGCATAAATGCCAATGGTCCCAAAAAAGTGTCAAAATGCTCCGACATGTCCGCTGCAATATCGCAGTACCACTAAAAATCACAGCTTGCCGCCATTACTAGTAAAAAATAATAACCCCCCCCAGAAATGAATTCTCATCATCCGTAAACGCGGCAACTTTGGTGCAAACCAATCAATAAAAGCTGATTGCGATTTTTTTTTACCAAAAATATGAGGAAGAATATAAATCGGCCAAAACCGATGAAAAAAAATGTTTTTTATATTTTTTTTTTTGGATTTGAATTTTAGCAAAAAGTAATAAATATTGTTTTTTTTTTTTTTTTGCAAAATTGTCGCTCTTTCTTTGTTTATAGCTGTGATCAGAAATGACGCAGTGGTGATCAAATACCACCAAAACAAAACTCCATTTGTGGGAAAAAAGGACGCAAATTTCGCTTGAGTACAACATCGCACGACCGCGCAATTGTCAGTTAAAAAGATGCAGTGCCGAATTGCAAAAAGTGCTCTGGTCCTAAGCTGGGAAATCCGTCCAGGGCTGAAATGGTTAATAATATTTGCAACTCATTGATTCATGTCATGTATTGTTTGGAATTGCTGTTTTGCTCAATTTAGTAAAGTATGATTAAAAAAGGGTGTGAAATAATTAGCTTTACACGAGAAAGAATTGCTCCGAATGTCCTGTGTTGTTGCTCATATAGCCAAAAGCCTACGCATTTGTTCATGTTATCTTTTCTACGAAAGAAAAGTATTTCAGCTGTTCTTACTTTTCATTTTTCCCATTAATGTGTAGCTTTAACTTCACATTTGATTATAGGCCAACTGTAATAATTGTTGTTTGGTGTGCTTGGTGAATTCTGCATCTTTCCTATTCATTAGCTATGAAAGATACCCACATTCACTTTCACTGTTTTGCTGTGCTGAAATGTCAACTTTGCAAAACAATTACTGTATGAGTGTTGTGCATGAATCACTAAAATAGTTTGCTGCCATGCCAGCTATTTCTCTTCACATCAAAAACTGACAGTGTTTTCAGATTATTACTACAAGGTTACAATTACACGATTAGGCAAACATACTTATCTCAACACATATTTCTTGATGCGTTGCTTGACTAGTATTACACACAATGTAACAGTGTTTTAATTTATGTGGCACCCAGCCTAAAAGTTAAATTACATGGATGATACAAAGCTCACATTACTGAGTGATTAAACTACTTGTTAGCTATTATATCCTCCGTAGCAGATTTATTACAAATTACTTTAATGCCAATAAGAAAATAAATTACTCAGCTCCACAAGAATAAAACTACCCATGTAGTTTAGCCTGAAAGAGATTGTGTTTTCCATTTTCAAGTTTTGTATAGTAAAAAGTGCTGCCTAAAGCTGACACAACAAGATGCCTTAGTAATACCTTTATGAGCGCAGGTTCACACTGTAGTGATGTCAGACATCGGATTTGATTCGCACCGCACTGCTGTGCAGATCACATGCGATGTCTGTGCGATGCAAATTCAGCCATACAGATTGCATAGCTGTATTCACATTTGGACTAAAATCGTGCAGGACCTTTTTTTTGTCCGCACCAGAATCGGATCGCATGGCTGTTCGCACCCATGCAATCTGATTCGTGTCTGAATTCACAGTTCGCACTGCGATCTGCGAACCAATCTGGGGGTGCCATTTACTTTGTATTCACACCCGCAGCCGTTCATAGAGGGCAGTGTGAACCGCCGGCGATTCAGGTGCGATGCGGGAACCCACAATGGATCTGCAGGGTTTCCCGCATCACACCAGTGTGAAGCGAGTCTTACTCAGAAAAGCTTCTTTTGTGCACCACTCGAATTTGGTTTCTATAGCCTGACTTCCATTGACATCATGGCTGAGCCCTCTTTACTTCCATGCCAGTGGTCAACGAGGGTGTTTCAGTGGCCAGTAAAGGCACACTCACTAGTCAGTGGATAGCAGTTGATAGAGATTAGGTATAACAACTTGAAGATTTACCCCTCCTTCCTGACCAGGTCATTTTTTACGTTATGCCACTGCATTACTTTAACTGACAATTGCGCGGTCATACGACGCTGTACCCAAACAAAATGTATGTCCTTTTTTTCCCCCACACATAGAGTTTTCTTTTGGTGATATTTGATCACCTCTGCATTTTTTATGTTTTGTGCTATAAACAAAAAAGGCTGACAACTTTGTGAAAAAAAAAAACAATAAAAGGAAGATCTCTACCCATGCAACATCCAAAATTTTTAGTGGAAAAAAAGGATTGCAAGGATTAACTCATAATGGACTTTATTGGCATTTGCATGAGACAGACACAATTTTCGATAAAACATTTTTCAATTTTGCTAACGTGTTAAAATTCAAAACAGGACCAAGTGCATAATAGCCTTAAAAATAACAAGACAGAGTCTAAATATGATACAGGTAATCACATGGCACCTCCTGCAAAAATGCATATTTTTCAAAGTAGTAGGCTGAAGGTGTATAGATTGTTTTATCATCCAAAGGTCAATGCGTTTCGAAAATTACGTAGCTTCCTCAAGACCTGTTCATTGGATATCATAATTTGAATATCACATGGCGGGGCATCAACTGCATCATAAAGTCTACCGGGTGGACATAGGGGTTAAAGCTCTTGCGTAACAACACAACTAGCATATAGGCAGAAAAAAGCCAGATGGCCTCTTCAATAAGTTGTTATTGATAAAGGATATTGCGGCTGTAATACTATTGAGACACTGGGGGGAGCTACATATTGAGTTCAAACATATTACTGCATGATAGCATATACTTAGTAGGTGACCCACTCAAGGTTTGTACATCAATGGTTGTGCCACATCATTTTAAATGGATGAAACCATTAGAGTGCCCTCCCACAGAGTGTAGACAGGATGCTGCCACCAACAATATTTTTTACTTTCTGCTATAAAACATATCCAATAAAAAAATTGAACAAATCAAATGTCTTCATCAATTTAGGTCAATATGTATTCTGCTACATATTTTTGGTAAAAAAAATCCCAATAAAAGTTTTAGTGTCTACAAACTATAGGATATTTTTAATTATTATTTTTCTATTTTTGTGTTTTTACTAGTGATGGCAGCGAACAGCGGCTTATAGCGAGACTGTGATACCACAACGGATATTCTGGCACTAATTTACACTTTTGACACAAAAAAGCTCTGAATAGTGCAGTATGTCTATAAAACGATGATTAATGAAATAAAAAACTATAGCACTCACATGTGATGATAAAGGTTCAAGCATTGAAACACATTTACGGTTTGTTTCCAAACAAAAAGATGGCCACGTCACACTTCCTGGCTCCCTCCAATGCATTTCGTCATCCAGGGGCCATCTTTTCGGTTGGAAATAAACTGTAAACGTGTTTCAATGCTTGAACCTTTATCATCACATGTGAGTGCAATAGCTTTTTACTTCATTAAACATTGTTTTATGGCCATACTACACTATTTGGGTCTTTTTTTGTTTTCCCTTATGAAATTCACGTGGGAGGACTCTGGCCGGAGCAACCTCTCTGTTGGTGGATTATGTGACTCATAGGAGGGATCTCTCTACTGCTTCAGAGTTGTTGGTCCATTATAGGTGTACTCAGACCTCTGTCATGGTGGTCCGTTGTTTCTGGTGAGGATCAGTGTGTGTGGGTGTTGGTGAAGGCTTTGCCACTGCACAGACTTCTCCTCTGATACCTACATTTACCAGCCTAAATTTGGGACTTTATGTGCCATATCATCTCAGTGATTTTGGCTCATACAAAGACTATATAAGTTCTCCTTTGATCGTTATGTGATTTTTGTTTTTTATTTAGTTTATTCATTGCATTTGCATGCTAAAGACAATTTTTTTATTATCGTATTTTTGTGTTTTCACATGTTTAATCCATTTATTTAGATCTTGTCTGCGAGCAGACATTTTGAGAGCGCTGCTCCTTTCTTTTTATATGTGTGTCGATGTTGTTCCAGCATTTTTGTGCATAGCGGCCCTTCTGTTTTATCCAGTCACTATATCCCATAGTGCAGCGGCTACTTGTATAAGATCATTGTAATCATTTGATGAAGATTTTTCTTTTGTTTGTTCACTTTGCCTCATTCGAATCGAAAAAAAAATATAACATTTTCGTTTCAACTGATTTGAAAATGTATCGATTTGAACGTTTTGAATCTGAAAAAATTGGCAAATTCGAAAAATCCGAATACGAATTCCGAATACGAATTGAACAGATCAATTGAATTTAAAATGAAATAACTAGATTAACAAATCAAAATGAATTTTGTTGGAATGGAAATGATAGAGAGAGATTTGAGAAAGTTGGATTAGTCATTTTGCAGTGCTAACAAATTGAAAGCAGAAGAGAGAAGAGTATTAAGGGAATTAAAAACGGATGGTGAATGTAGTAATGAGATTGAGTGTAATATATCGAGGAGGTAATATGGTGTAGATGCACGAGGAACAATAGAAAAATAAAGTGTTACGCCATTTAAATTATTGTAGTAGGAGTGGATATCCTTTCCTTGGATTAGTATGGGACTTTTTTTGTAATTCCTTTATTTGCAAAAGAATGCAAGAGTTATAGTAATTTCAAATGCCATCACCATATGTCATAAACAAGTATAATAACATAAAGGGTCACATAGGCACTATGATAGAACCCCCCACCCAATAATATACAGCAGTGTTAAGTCCGACAGTATCAGCACTGGGTAAAGCCGGGGGGAATTTTTAGGTGGCAAAAGATGAGACCCTGATGTAGAAATAGAAATGGTAATCTGGCTTTTATAGTGAATAGAGTTGAGCGAACCCGAACTGTAAAGTTTGGGTCCGTACCGAACTTTAGGGTGTCCGTGACCCGGACCCGTACCCGGACATTTGAAAAAAAGATTGGGTTCGGGTTCTGGGTTCGGGTATTTGATCATGCATGTTGAATAGCTGCAGGGCAGCCAATCAGCAAGCATTTCACTGGTTTGCCCTTAGAAGCCATCACAGCCATGCCTACTAATGGCATGGCTGTGATTGGCCAGTGCATCATGTGACCCAGCCTCTTTATAAGCTGGAGTCACTTAGTGCTGCATATCACATGCTCCCTGGCTAGTGTAGGGAGAGGATGCTGCCAGCGCTGTGAGGGACAGATTGCAGATATAATAACATCTCATCGATCTGATTGTGGACTAGGTAGAGATTACTACTACTACTGCTTTTAGGGACAGATTGCAGATCTAATAACATCTCATCCTGCATTACAGAATGATGTGACTGGACTAGGTAGAGTCTACTGCTTAGGCTTAGAGGGACAGATTATTTTTCTAAAATCATCTCCTAGTTCTATAGGGTCAGGTTCCTGCTGTTGTTGGAAGGGACAGATTATTGTTCTAAAATCATCGCCTACTCCTATAGCGTCAGGTTCCTGCTGTTGCTGTAAGGGACAGATTATTGTTCTAAAATCATCGCCTACTCCTATAGGGTCAGGTTCCTGCTGTTGCTGTAAGGGACAGATTATTGTTCTAAAATAATCGCCTACTCCTATAGGGTCAAGTTCCTGCTGTTGCTGTAAGGGACAGATTATTGTTCTATAATCATCTCCTAGTTCTAAAGGGAGAGGTTCCTGCTGGTGCTGTAAGGGACAGATTATTGTTCTAAAATCATCGCCTACTCCTATAGGGTCAGGTTCCTGCTGCTGCTGTAAGGGACAGATTATTGTTCTAAAATCATCACCTACACTGCCACGGTCACAGCCTAGTCAACCTCTAGGCTCCTACTCCACATCCACCCCCCCTTCCCATTTTTATTTTTTTTATTTGATTTTAAGTTATTTTCCCTATCCCCATTTTTTTGTAGGGCACATGTCCTACTCTTATCCCCATTTTACTTCCTTTTGCAGCCCTCTAGCACTTGCCAGGACTTTTTTACAGCCATATTTGTGCCGAAAAGTTCGGGTCCCCATTGACTTCAATGAGGTTCGGGGTCCGGGGTCAAGTGCGGGCCAAGTTTGGTACCGGACCCGAACTTTTTTGCGAAGTTTGGCCGGACCCGCCGAACCCGAACATCCAGGTGTTCGCTCAACTCTAATAGTGAACTCTAAAAAATTCCATAATGCAGAACATCCTGGTGGGGCTTTCTACTGAAAAGCGATAGTAATCCGAAATATTAGGTAAAAGTAAGGGTAATAGTTGGAGACCATCACCCATAGCGGGACTGAGTATCTCACAAAAAATAAAAAGGGGGTGGAGGATCAAGTCGGGGGGGGGGGAAGTAAGGGAGAAGGTTTCCCCTAGAATGGGGAGGGTAACAAAAATGCAAGGAAGAAGGAAGAAAGAAGGAAGGGAAAAGAGCAATGAAGGGCGCTCGTTGCCTCTCGCCCAGGTGCAGGAGGACAACCCTGAGGGGTCAACCCATATGGGACATCTCCTATAGGTAGGTATCTGTATAAATGAAATGGTTCCAGGGTCTCCAGGTCTGGTGAAAAATCTCCTCCTGCCCGTGCAAGGTTGCAGTGAATCCTCCATATCTCTCCACTTATTTATTTTAGCGAACCAAAGAGCTTTGGAGGATGGGGTCTCTGATCTCCAACAGAGGGGGATTCATGCCTTGGCTGCATTTGGTAACTGGATCTTAAGGGAGGACTTGTAATTCTTAATCGGTCGTGGTGACAGATGGAGCAAACAGGCTGCAGGGTTCCCTTTTAGGTCCACGTTCATCAGGTGTTTAATTGTATGGGCCACGTCACGCCAGAAAGGTCCAAGATTAGAGCATGCCAAAAAGATATGGAGCATCGCCCCCTCCTCATTATCACATTGCCAGCAAAGATTTGAGACTTGAGGCGAGTAGCGATGTACAATGGTGGGAACTCTGTATCAATGAGTCAGAATTTTGTAACAGGACTTCTGGATTGTATTTGCAATGGCGGAATTCTGGGCAAAGTGAAGGATTTTTTCCTTCTGAGAGTCAGTGAGTTGCAGCTCCAGATCTGATTCCCATCTTGAGAGGTACAGGGGGACAAAGCCTTCTGCTGGAGATAACGAGGCATAGATCACCGGTAGGCTATGGCGAACTGGTTCTCCCTGCCAACAGATGTTTTCCAACTCCGTCAGCTGTCAAGATATGCCCGGGATGCAAAGGTATTTTCGTAGAAAGGCACGTAGTTGGAGGCTACTCCAAAAATCTATGACAGATACCCTAGCAGATTAAGAGAGCTGGCCATCAGCACCCACAAAATCGCAGAGATAAAGTTGTCCACTCTCTGCCAGTCGTCGAAAGTGGGGGTTTTGAAGACCGGGAACAAATTCCGGGTTACCCAGAATCGGTATCAACGGAGAAGGGGTTGGTAACACATAGGAGTGTCGGAAAGCGTCTCTAGCCACCCACAGTGAGCTGCCCAAGGTAGGGTGGTCTGTGAGCTCTTTTGGTATGGGCAGGGTAATCCAAGGCCAGCCACTGGAGTCCTCCAATTCCATTGCCACCCAGTATTTCGTCTCTGCGTGGCAGTATCAGTCCACCACTCTGGTTAGGTGCATTGCCCTATAGTAGGTTTTCACATCAAAGAGGCCCATTCCCCCCTGGGGGTTTGGACAGGTGGGTCCTGTGGTGGGCCCAGAGGAAATCTTGGAACAGGGAACTAATGTGTTTGAAAAACACTGGAGGCAGGCGAATTGGGAGTGCCTGCATTAGATATAACACCCTAGGCAATATGGTCATCTTGAGGGCATTACATCGGCCAAACCACGTTAACGTGAGCAAATGCCAGTGGTGGAGATCTGTTTTAATATGTGTAAGTAGTGGGGTGAAATTGGCCACATACAGATTAGAGGGGTTCGGGGTAATGTCAACAACCAGATAACGGATCGAGGTAGTTGCCCAGTGGAACAGAAATGTCGATTTCAGGGACTGAATCATGTCCCTGTCTACCGTAACATTAAGAATCGAGGATTTAGTTAAATTAATTTGGAAAAAGGACATAGAGCCAAACTCTTGTAAGGAGAGAAGGTTTTTGATAACCGGCAATCATAGGATTCGCTTTTACTTTGCATAAAAAGGGCTCTAGCGAGAATATGAAGATCAGGGGGACTGTCCTGTCTCATACTGTTGTGGATGTCAAAGAAACCAGATCTCGTTTCGTTCACCTTGACCGTGGCCGAGGGGTGGGAATAAAGGGATAATATCCAACTCAACATGGAGGATCGGAGTCCTATATTTTCGAGGGTGGCTATCTTAAATGTCCAGTTTACTCGATCAAATGCTTTCTCTACGTCCGTTGACAGCAAAAGAAGCGGCCGGTGTGATGAGCGGGCAGCACGAAATTCACCACATGTATGGTACTGTCACGGGGCTCTCGTAGGGGTACAAAGCCCGCCTGGTCTCTCTGAATAAGGTTCGGAATGTGAGGGAGTAGCCTATTAGCTAAAACTTTAGCAAATAGTTTCAAATCAGTGTTTAATATTGCTATCGGCAGATAATTCCCACATCGTAGTAAATCCTTCCTTTCCCTCAGTGATAGAGTTCAAAGCTAAGACCAGGGGGCACGAGAGGGTATCAAAGAAAGTTTTGTAATATGACGGGGTAAGGCTGTCAGGGCCTGGGGATTTTATTCGTTTTGAGCAGGCTAGAGTGACTCCCAATCCTTAATTGTAATGGGCTCCTCCAGTTCCTCCTGGACCCATAGAGGGAATGAGGGCATACCAAAAGAGGCAATGTAGGACTGCAGAGTAGGACTGCCATCAGGGGAGAGACAGAAGGGGAGGACTTGCCAATATGATAAAGCTTGAACTCTGCCGCCATGTCAGAGGAGGTAGTCAACTTCTGCCCAGATGGAGTCATTATGTTGGAGATGTAAGTTTTCGTGCGAGGACCACACAACGCTCGCGCTAACAGCGTGCCAGGTTGATTTGAGTATTCATGCATCGTACAATGTAACGAAGCCAATTTTAGCTTAGTTTTGTGAAATGTGTCCTCACGGACTTTAAGGATTTCCTGATAAGTAGAGCTTGCCAGAGTGGCCTTCCAGTTTACGCATTTCGGCTAGAAGTTCCTCCACACGATGGGGCCTTTCCCTTTTCAGCCGGGCCCCTATTTTGATTAGTACTCCCCAGACCACAGTCTTATGGGCCTCCCACACCATCAGCGGATTGGTGACAGAGCCTTCACTGGTAGAGAAATGGTCACGAATGGTAACCAGAAGCTACGAACGAATCTCTTCCGATTGAAGCAGGGCTTCATTTAGCCTCCAAGATGGAGGAGTCTGGGATACTGGGCCCAGTTGAAGAGTCATATGCACCAGCGCGTGGTCAGAGAGGTCAATAGCAGTGAACACTACCCTGGACAGTTCCTTGTGTGGTATCAGCAGATAATCAATCTGCGAGTAGGTGTGATGGACCTGGGAGAAGTAAGAGTAGTCGCGTTCTTGCGGATGTAGCAACCACCAGGGATCGACCAACTGCAGAGTTTGTAGATCAGCCTTCAATCGCTTCAGACAGGAATACGGTAGATGCGAGGAGCCGCATAAAACATCCAATAACGTATCCATAGCGAAATTAAGGTCACCTCCAAAGATGAGAACACCCTCCGAAAACTCTAAGAGATCCAGTAACAACTTCCACAGGAACTGGGGGTGATCCACATTGGGGACATAAACATTCGCAACGGTGACCTGCACATCTGATGCCTTCCCTTTTAAGAGGCGAAAGCGGCGCTGTGCTCAAAAGTCCAGGGGACCGATTTGCTCACCAAGATGCTGACCCCCTTGGACTTGGAGATAGGAGAGACACTGTGATAGACAATAGTCAATTTAGGGATGCGGTCACCACGGAAATGCGTTTCCTGTAGAAATGCAACCTGGGTTCTGCTTTTCCTTAAATCATCCAGTAACTGAGAGCATTTCTCCGGAGTGTTTAGACCTTGCACGTTAAGGGAGGTGACCTTAAGGAGAGCCATTGTGACCAGTGACCAGCGAGCAAGGCCAGGAGAGTAAGAAGGGTAACCACCACACACTGACAAACTCTGAGCGTGAGGAAAAAAAAAAGGGGGGGGGAGGAAGAGAGGGAGAGGGAAAGGAGAGAAAGGGGAAGGGGAGAAGGGGGGAAAAGAGGGAGTTGTCTGCTGGTTGTGGGGGTTTACAAGGACTCTGGAAGGGTACCAATAGCACCCGACCTGGTGTCCACTCTAATTGGGGAGTGGTTAGGGTATCAGGGGTTGCCCAGGACAAGCAACCGATCTAGGAAGAAAGTGAGGAAATATTTGGAGATGCATAGAGTGAGGACATCAGGATCATTAATTGGAATTTTTCATAGAGCCCAAGAAGTTGAGGTTCAGGTATTTAACAGATAGGCCATAAGGGGCAACACCATAAACATGTAACATGAGACCGGGGGAAACAAAGGGAGTTACTCCCTGGGAATCATACTATGATGGTGTGCCCAAGAGAGTAACAGCTAACTTAAGGGCTTCCTATGAACAGCAAATAATTAGTGCAAGGGCAACAGAAAAACAGAGGACAGAGAGCTTACCCCTCTGCCGCTCAAACTAGCCCGTGTATCATTGAGCATATATCACATGAAAGGTTGGGGAGTCGGGGAGGTAAACAGCTTTAAAACCTTTGTCCTGGACAATCACACATACAGAAATATATAGATAGGCTTTCATCCTCAACATCGACAACATATTGCCTCAGAGGGGCGCAGGAGGTGAATGAATCCAAAGTTTGGAGTCTCCACCGAGCAGTACTACGAGGAGTCCACAGGTTGATGGTGATATTCAGTTTTGGCAGGGAACTAGGGGTAACAAGATGTGGAGCCAGCCCGCAAGCCTCAAGTCCCACGTAAAGGTCATCCGCTCATCGTCCCAGGTGGTGGCAAGTGAGAGTGAGCTAGACTAACCTCAAGGAGCCCTCTCCCATCCCCCCACAATCATAAAAAACACAAATAACCATGGAGGCTTAAGGTATCATCAAAGCCTGGATTTGGTAGATTGGTTCAACGTAGACAAACTGTGTATATTAGGCCCATAGTTCAGGAGCCCAAATAGAAAATGGTTAGGTCAACCTTTAGGGCTATGATGGTATGTATGCGTGCAGAACCCATCTAGCGAGTCAGCGTGGTCGACTTGTATTTCCATGGTATTCAGCCTCCGGATGGGGAACTATTAGGTCCTTCTCAGGGAGTCCTCCAGGATCAATGTGGGACCAGTCACTAGGAAGATATTCCAAGTCAGATAAATCAGCTTGCATGGATAAAAAGAAAAGAAACCAGGGAGGAGATTGTGCAATGTACATAAGGCAGCAGGTGATGCCAGACATGACTGCAGAGCCCAGGGAGCTAAATAGGGCATAGGGAACAGGGCCCAGTTCGGTGGGCCTGATAGTGTACAAGCAATGCTAGAACGTTTATACAGGCAACAGACAGTTTAGTGGCTACAGAGTCTTACCAGGCACCTACGTCCATGGAGAAGTCATGCTTCAGAAGAGGTCAGGTGGGCCTCTCGGCTCCAGGCACGAGAACGGGGTCTCCTGGACCTTTGCGGTCTTGGTAGAGGTGGGCCGGAGGCCTCCTGGGCAAGAAGGTAATCGTGCCAATTGGGGACTCTAATGGCAGGTCTGCCTATAAAGCTGAATAGGTCTGGCAGTTGTACCGGGGAGAGTAAGTGAAAGTCAGAGTCCTGCTTCCTACAATTAGTTGGAAAGGATGGCCCCAGCGATATGTAGCTTCTGCTTCATGGATTACCTCAAAGAGGGGTCTCAGGAGCCCCCTCATGGCCAGTGTTTGCCGTGAGATGTCTGGGTAGATCCGGATAGAAGCGCAGTCAAAGTCTATGGGACCCTTTGACCAGGCCAGGCGTAGGATTTCCTCCTTGTTAATGGAAAAGTGGACCCAGCACAGATTTCTGGGAGCGGCGTCTCGCATGGGTTGTGAGGACATCCTAGGGCCCAGCAGTCTGTGCACCCTATCCAGTTCCAACTCTGCGGTGGGGGGTTTGTTCAGCACCTGGTTCAGGATTGCTATCACTGTAGTGTGGAGGTCCGGGCCCATAGTGGCCTCAGGAATCCCAGTCTCCTACAATCACTGTAACTTCTCTCCTCCCATCCCCGCATTAGAACAGTGCGCTCTGCGCTGTATATCATAATGCGGGGATGGGAGGAGAGAAGTTATAGCGAGCGGTGTTTTCACATAGCAGGCATGCCAGGCATACCAGGAATACCAGAACTGTCATAGCTGAGATCTCCGCTCTGTCATTGATGAAAGGGCGGGTGGTGCAGGCAGGGAGGAGGAGGGAGCAGAGGAGGAGAGGAAACCACCTCTATGGGCGACACAGACCTGGGGCTGTGAGACCCCCTCCACCCACTACAGTGAGCAGGGCAGAAAGTCCCTGCTCGCTGTTAGAAAAACTACAGGTAGGAGTGCCAAGACCACTGGCTGGCAGTTCAGGAGAAATATCAGCCAGCGGTCTTACAAACAGGAAATCACTAGGCAGTAACGTTTTTTCAGCAAGTTCAGCAGGCTATTGCAGAGGAACTACAGAGCTCAGCAGAAGAAGGGTGACATATTTGGTGATGGTAGGAGATCAGCAACAAGGACATGGGAAAAAATTTTCTCCAGAGTTCTACTTTAGATAAGAACTTTTGACACATGTGCAGTGGGCATCCAGGAAGACTACAGTTGTAATCAAAATTTGTTAATGCAGTTTGGCTTCTGGGTTCCTCCATGCCAGGAGGGAATGGCAGTATGATGCTGAAGATTGCCTGCATTTGAGTGGTTTGGGAATATGACGTTTGAATATAACGGGATGCATATCTTATTAATTCATTTTATGCAATCTCCAGATAGGTAAATGGGGTGGCAGAATATTTAAGGAGTAATTTGGCATTTTGTCTGGGCTGACCATGTCAACCGTGTATATGTTGTCAATTTGCTCTCATTAAACATGAACTATGAGGAACATGATCATATTGAGTTTGCAGAAGGATTGCATTGACACAGAAAGCAGTTTTAAACAAGTTGATTATGACAGCAGTGAATACAACCTTAAAACGTTTCAACGATGTATAAGGTGTGAGTACAGTAATTATACTTGGAATTACTTGGAAGGAAGAGCTTGTAAAATTATTTGTATGGCTATTGGAGCAGTGGAGCAGTCTAGAGATGCTAAGTAGCCGTGGTCATAGCTTGTTCACACCTGGTATACTGAAAGCATTGCATAGAAAGTGTTAATTATGTAACTGGAGGCACAGAGAGGCAGCTTATGTAAAAGATCCATTCCAAAAAAAACATTTGCATATGGGAGAGAATATGCAAGTTACAGCTGTATAGAGAATTAGCAGGAGTCTCCTGCATGAGAGAGGAGATTCTGCTTAAAGAATCACGTTGAGCATTATGTGATTACCTCTCAAATTCCAAACAAACCTAAACATGTAGAGGGATGAGCTGAGCATGCTTTCTAAATATTCAATTTGAATCCCAAACTTCTGGGATGTTGGGATGTTTGGTGGAAATTACTGCCCACAGCTGCAGCATACTGCCAAGTTGGTTTTATCAATGAGGTCTCTTATCATACCTGGGTGCCTGATAGAATAGAGAAAAGTGAGGGAGAGGCACAAACTCAACAAGGTAGGATGTCATCCAGAGCAGTTCTCAAAAAAGTGAAGGTAGCAGCCACTCTGTTCCATGAGATGGCAGAGCTGCATGGTTGCAGGATATTGTTGTCCCCCAGCCAGGGAACAGGTTTTTATCTGTGAGGATACAGTGTTTGGACACCATCCACACCAAAACACTGTGGCTGTGTGATGGTAACACAAAATATACAATTCTTCGCCAGGTTCAATCCAGTCTACCAAGATTGGTGTGATTAGATGCTTTTCTAATTTAAAATGGCACTGTTTACATCCGGGGAAACTGGATGTGACAAAATACTTGTCTCTTCTGGTTTCCTATACCATAGGGATGATTCAGGACGTTCTGGTCCCCGATCACCTCTATGGGAAGTTGGCTGAACTTTAAATATAAGAAATTACAGATTCGGGTGCATTCTATAATTGTGTTGCTTTTTTGTTAATCAAGGTAGATATGATTTTTAAAATTAGCTATAAAAGTAATACAATTAGTTTCACAAATACAGACTATAGTAAAAAGGGAAATGTGTGATATTACTTTCACGCAATAACAGACAAAAAAGTGTGTTTAAGATTGACATTCTGTAAGAAATATTTTACATTTTTGTTGCCATGCTCAGGCTGGTATCGGCGATGAACCATAATTTGGGCTGTTTAAGTAGCGGCCTGGGGTCCAGGACTACTGGGTTCCCGCGACTGTCTACCTCAGTTAGCACAAACATTTTTAAACTAGTTTTCCATGACTGCCTAGTAACTGCAGGGTTGTGCATTGCCATACATTATTGTAATGCTATGTTCTTGCTCCCACTTGCCTCATTGCTGCCATCAGATTACATAAATACAAGTTACTCACTGGGGGGGGGGGGGGTCTGGGGGATTTCAGGATGAAGAAGGATCTGGGCATCCTAGTAGAAGTCAGATTGAGCAACAGCATGCAGTGTCAAGCTGTAGCAAGCAAAGCCAGCAGAATATTAGCATGCATTAAAAAGGGGATTTACTCCAGAGATAAAATGATAATCCTGACACTTTAAAAAACTCTGGTTCGACTGCATCTGGAATATTCTGTCCAGTTCTGGTCACCAATCCTCAGGAGAGATGCACTGGAACTGGAGAGAGTTCGGAGAAGGGCAGCAAAATGAATAAGGGGGCCCGAGGACCTCAAATACAAGGAACGACTACCAGCACAAAATGTATTCTCCCTGGAGAAGAGACACTTGAGAGGAGATATGATAGCAATATACAAATATCTTAATGGTAATTCCAGTGTAGGTAGG
>BLSH010282563.1:317362-337583 GCA_018402905.1 Glandirana rugosa | reverse complement strand
ATTTCACGAAACGAAATTTCACCAATATTTGGGACTGTATATGGGTCACTTCACTTATCTGAGTCGACTATGTGTCTCTAATTTGTTCAGGAGGATATATCCAAAATGAACAAATAGAAGTCAGAAGAGAAGGGATGTGGGGAAGTTTTACAGTCTTTTCATAATTTAACATAGAAGTAATCTCAACTCGCTTGGGCTTGTGTGATGGCTTCTAGGGAAAACCAGTGAAACGCTTGTTGATTGGCTGCCCTGCAGCTATTCAACATGCGTGATAAAATACCAGAACCCAGAACCTGAACGTTTTTCTCAAATGCTCGGGTTTGGGACACGGACACCCGAAAGTTCAGTACAGACCCGAACTTTACAGTTCGGGTTCGCTCAACTCTAATGAAGATACAATTTAATACTTTTCTGACATTTTGAAGGGGTGTAGGGAAGAGAAGACTGAAGATAAACAAGTAAAACCTATATAGGAGGACTTGTTTAATCTCTGTGTATCAGCTGAGTCTATTCACTTCACTGGGTATATGTCAGGGTTTATAACCACTTTAAAGCAAAGCACTTTATTTCTTTTTTAATTAGGTAGCAACATTATCTGTGGTCTGTACACTTGTTACTTACACAGTGATTTTCATCATACAGCTAGTTATTATTACAATTGTTTGCTTTGCCAATGCAGATCAAAGAAACAGGTTCACTTTAAGCATTAGTTTACACTTGCAGTTGTGGTGAGGAGAGTCTTAAAAACAGGTAGTTGAATCATGTTTTCACAGCCCCTAACTGCCCCCTAAGCTGCAAAGGCATATTGTACAGGGATATTTTACATGCCATGGCCGTGATGGATTTCGGCAAAAATTATCACCACAGTCATGTTGAGTGGAGAAGTACCATCCACTGAATGTGATCCAATCAAATGAAGGGGTCCAACTGCCCTGCAGTACATGTGGTTGAATTGTGGTGGTGGGGGCTTTTAAGGGTTAGAACAGATGTTGAGGAGGCCTCCTCACCCCCTGTCAAATACCCTCAGAAAAATGATAAACTGAGGATGGGAGAAGGCTACCCCTAGTGTAAACAATCCCTAATACCAGTCCCTGCAGCCACATACTTATTTTCCCTTCGCTATCCTCCTCCTCCACACTTCTTTTGCTCAGGGAAGAAGAGTGACATGCCCAACACTTTTTGTTATTGGGAAAAATGAGACTTAATCACCTTCACCTTCCTCTCACATGACACTGGTGCTTGGCAATAGTCTGATTAAACACCCAGTGCTGTCTCACGTGGGTGGACCTGTGATGTGTCCCAGAAATCTCTGGGCAGGGGGGGGCTAGGCGATCTGAGCTGAAGTGGGAGCAGGTACCTTTCAAAACCAGGTACCCGATCCCCTCCACCCCCCAAAAAAAGTTGCAAATGTGGCGGGGGGAGTAAAGAAGGAGAAAGAGCAGAATTCACCCTTTGGGTGAAGTTCTGATTTAAATAAAATACCATAAGCAGAGTAGCTACATGTATATTCACACATTTCGCCTTGTTTGTTTTTTATTTTTTAAATAACAAGCATGTCATACTTGCCTGCTCTGTGCAGGGGTTTTGCACAGAGCAGACCTGATCCCGGCCAATACTCCCGGCTCCTCCCTCCTGGCAAGTGCCCCCACAGCAAGCAGCGTGCTATGGGGGTACCCGAGCAGGCTCTCTCCTGAGCTGATGCTCTATCTGTCCATTCAGACACAGAGCGTGGCTTGGCTCTGCCTCTGCTCTCTCCTCATTGGCTTCTGCTGCTGTCTCAGCCAATGAGGAGGCAGAGACCCTGGAGAACTGCTGCTCTCATGCACATCGGTGGATCGAGATGGGGCTCAGGTAAGTATTATGGGGGCTGAGGGGGATTGCTGCACACAGAAGGTTTTTTAACCACTTGCTTACTTGCACTTAAACCCCCCTCCTGCCCAGACCAATTTTAGGCTTTCAGCGCTGTCGCATTTTGAATAACAATTGCGCGGTCGTGCTACGTTGTACCCAAACAAAATTTTTATCATTTTTTCCCACAAATAGAGCTTTCTTTTGGTGGTATTTGATCAACTCTGCGCTTTTTATTTTTTGCACTATAAACAAACAAAGAGCGATGAAAAAAAATATAAAAAAGTAAATTATTCATCAGTTTTGGCCAATATATATTATTCTACATATTTTTGGGAAAAAAAATCGTAATCGGTGTATATTGATTGGTTTGCGCAAAAGTTATCGCGTCTACAAACTATGGGAATTGATTTATGGCATTTTTACTATTATTTATTTATTTTTTTTTACTAGTAGTGGTGGCGATTAGAGTTGAGCGAACCCAAACTGTAAAGTTCGGGTCCGTACCGAACTTTCGGGTGTCCGTGTCCCAAACCCGAACGCTTGAGAAAAAGCTTGGGTTCTGGTATTTTATCACGCATGTTGAATAGCTGCAGGGCAGCCAATCAACAGGCGTTTCACTGGTTTTCCCTAGAAGCCATCACAGCTAATAGCATGGCTGTGATTGGTCAGTGCATCATGTGACCCAGCCTCTATATGGGGCTGGAGTCACAGTGCTGCATGTCACATGCTCTCAGGTTAGTGTAGGGAGAGGATGCTGCCGGCGCTGTGAGGGACAGATTGTGAGGGACAGATTGCATATCTAATAACTAGGTAGAGATTACTACTACTGCTTTGAGGGACAGATTGCAGATCTAATAACATCTCATCCTGCATTACAGAACAATCTGATTACAGAACGATCTCTCATCCTGCATTACAGAACGATCTGATTACAGAACGATCTCTCATCCTGCATTACAGAATGATCTGATTACAGAACGATCTGATACTGGACTAGGTAGAGATTACTACTGCTTTGAGGGGCAGATTGCAGATCTAATAACATCTCCCATTTTCTTCCTTTTGCAGCCCTCTAGCACTTTCCAGGACTTTTTTACAGCCATTTTTGTGCCGAAAAGTTTGGGTCCACATTGAATTCAATGGGGTTCGGGGTCCTGGGTCAAGTTCGGGTAACGTTTGGTACCGAACTCGAACATTTCCGCGAAGTTCGGCCGAACCCACTGAACCCAAACATCCAGGTGTCCGCTCAACTCTAGTGGCGATCTGTGATTTTTATCGGGACTGCGATATTGCAGTGGACATGTCGGACATTTCTGACACATTTTTGGGACTAATGACATTTATGCTGCGATCAGAAATTTAAATGTCCACTGATTGCTGTATAAATGTAATTTGGCAGTGAAGGGGTTAACACTAAGGGGGCAGTGAAGGGGTTAACTGTGTTTCCTGCATGTGTTCTAACTGTGTGGAGGCAGGGCTGGTCGGGACATAACAGATCTCACTGATCCCAGTGACAGGGATCAGTTGATCTGTTATGTCCCCCTTAATAGAACGGAGAACCGCCGTGTTTACATCGGTGGTTCCCCACTGTGCAGCTGTTACAGGTAATCGGCAGGTCTCAGGAGAACGTCGAGTCTGCCCGAACTGCGGGCACGTCCACGTAGCGCGCGACGGTCACGAGAGCGCGCAGCCGCAGGCTGCGAGTGCGCGCGTGGAGCGTGCACAAGGGCGGACGTCCATGGATGTCCGCCGGGCAATTCAAAGCCACGCTGTAGCCATCTTTCGGCTATAGCGCAGATCTGAACTGGTTAACTTCAGGCATACCACTTTAATGCAAAGTTATATTTCTTACATTTGTTTGATTTTTTTAAGAAAGGGGTCTCACTCTAAGTTGGGGGTTGCTGCTACAAAGGTTTGTTCAATAAAAGCAATCAGCCAACCAATGGATTGTAAGGTCAGCAAGGTCCTCTGATTGCTAAAGATCAGAAGAATAATGAGAGTTTGAGTGCTCAGACTATATCTACTAATTAAAAGTTTCATTTTTTTCTCATTAAAGAGGATGCCAATTGTGAGCTATGTAGGGCAACAAAAGAGGTAAGAGTTCAGCTAAAAGCTTGTGTAGGGCCCTCTATCATCAGGTATGTGCTGAGTGTTAGTATTTTTGATAGGTGAGGTAAATTTAGTCAGGCCTGTCAGGCCTGATTGTTTTGATTCTGGGCAGGGCAGTGGCTCAGGGAGAGGCTGGTGACTCACATACAGTGACATCTCTCGGTTACCTCCTCTTTGCTTCTAGAGGGTTACAGAAGAAATGGTGGGGAAGAGAGGTGGAGCTGCCTGGGGTGTTTGGGGAGCCCTGGCCAGTCCCCAATCTGGATTGGCAGGGGGCAGGCCTCCTTAAATACCCGAGCTCTGCCCAACCTGGGAGGAGAGTTTGGGTGGAAGTACTGGGAGATGGAGCACTAGTTGCAGAGGCCATGAGGGAGCCAGTCTGGGGGGTTGACCTTGGGTCTGGAGGCTCAGGAGTGGAAGGGACCCCTCAATACATCCCATGGGGAGTCCTGACCAAGGAGCAGGAGAGAGCAACAGAATGGTGCTGCCGAGCAAGTCTCCAGGAGGAATCCACCAGGTGTCGGTGAGTGACACATACCCAGGGAAGCTGGAAGAGGCACACCGGAGCAGATTGGGAAGAGAGAGAGACAGTCTGAGAAGGGTGAAAGAACCAGTTGGGACTGTGGTGTCACCGGTCAGTGGATCACTGAGGCCTGACCAGAGTCTGAGGCTGGTCTCCCCACGTGGTAGCTAGACCTGGAGAAGTAATGTGCAGGAGAGAGAGAGAGAACGGAGAAGTAGCAGCAAGCAAGATTGTGCTGGAGGAGTAGAGACGTGTATATACAGAGTTATATATAGCGTGGTCCCATTCAAGAACTGTTCAATTCCTTGGGCATCCCATAAATACCCTATACCCCATCCAAGTTAAATCCCCTAATAAAAACAAAAAAACAAAGTACCGGCCTGTTCTTCTTGACTTCGGATGTGAGGAAACAGTGTGACTGAGGGCAGAGTGACAGGGGAACCACTTCCAGAAACCCCCACGGGGGGCATGGCTAAACTTGCATTAGATTTATGGAGTAATTGAGGGTAGCAACACTAACAATCATCTAATACTATAAAATATTGTAATGATATTTATTGCTACTACTATACTTGTTTTTTTACTGGCTACTAGACCATCTATTTCAGAACACATTTGCTTTGGCGGTTGAAGGGGTGGAAGGATTTAAGTGGATGAAAAAACCCGGTTCATGAAATTTGAGCTGGACACATATATCTGTAGTGCTTTCTTATCTCTCTCCAAAGCACTGTGTCCCGTGGCTCTCTCCTGCTCCGTAGCTATGTTATCAGAGTGATAACTTCTGACAAGTTCACTGAGACGGGAGATAAAAGCAGCCTGACGTTTGTTTTGCGGGAGGTTGCTATAAATAGATTGGTCTATTCAGAGCAGAGCTCTGCAAGTCTTTGCCTATCTGTGGGGGGGGGGGGGGGTGCCTTTCCTCAAGTCAGCTGTCTCCCAGTGTAATCCAACACTACACTGCAGTGCAGAATGAGGCAGTAAAAATCCTAACACAATGTGAACTTTCTAAAGAATATATAAAGATAAAGACAGCAGATACAGTATGCATGTAAAACTTATGTAGGGTGATTTGTTTCATCCCTGTGTATCATCTGGGGCTGTTCACGGCACTGGGTATATGTGAGGGTTTACATCCACTTTAAAAATTACACTAAGGTCCTGAGATCTGAGATGCTAAAAAGGAGACTAGACTAGACTAGAGTGATTAGCTGGAAATTCAATGTTAAAAGTTAATTCCCTGCACTTCTGGTCCCTTCTTCCTGACAATTTCGGTCCACAGCTCTGGTTCCTAGTGGTGTATTGACTATGCTGACAGCTCTTCTGCTACCTGTGCTTGAATCAGACACTCTGGGGTCTATGTATATGTTTGTTGTGTGGATATGGTCCAAATCATTTGGTGGAGGAGGTGTTGTTTTTCGGGGATTGGGCTTGGGCCCTTAGTTCCAGTGAAGGGAACTCTTAAGGTGTCAGCATACCAAGACATTTAGGCAATCCCATGCTCCCAACTTTGTGGGAACAGTTTGGGATGGCCCCTTCCTGTTCCAACAAGTAACTTCAAGTTTTGGGTCCGTGGAGCGCATTGCGTCCCAGATTTCCTGGTTTCTAATACTGACTGTTTTTAAAGCAAATGTAAGTGCATTACCACTTATTTTAATAAACTGTATTTAACGGTATCACACTATGGAGCTTTTTTTTTTACTATTCCATGTACGCTTGAGGGCAGTGGAAATAAGGATAAGGAGGAATAACCTAGGGCTGGTTCTGGACATCCACATACAGCCAGGTGGTGCTGTGAATGCTGATTACCCCTTTGAGGGGACTTCTTTCTGATGAGTGAAGCAACAAGAGGGGGGCACGTGTGGAGACACCGGGCACACCGCATGTTTGTGGAATTCTCTCAGGTTGCAACACCAGGAATAAGTGTTTTTCGCAGCAACACCATAATAAGGATTCTTAGTGTGGACATATGTTTTTTGGAACCCTGCACTAAGGACGCAATACGTCTTTGTCACCTTTTTTACCACTTAAGGATCCATTGTTTGGAACACTGGTCACTTTTAGAACTTTTAGAAATGCTATATCCAATGTTGTCTTTTTAATCGCACAAAGTTTTTTTGCAGCACTGGCCACTTTATATCAAATACTATTTACTGCTATTTTGTATTATTTGTAACACTGGTCCCTTTTCTCTCGCTATAAGCACACATCACTTTAATTGATAATCACTGTATATGCCTTTTTGGCACATTGTGTATAATTTGGATTTCAACACGGTTTAGGTATCAAAAGCAGCGCCAAATCCACTTTTACATTTAAACATCAAATGTGGTATCATGCAGCAAAAATGAAGTTCATTTATAAAGTCAAGTGTGTTTCAGTTGGAACTTCCCTCATGATGGCTAAGTTGCGGACACTCAAAACTTTAGATGTGAGTGTGTAACTTATCAGAGACTAGGGATGCACCAATACCAGTGTCTTCAGAGCGAGTACAAGCACTTGCCCCTAGTAATTACTATTTTTTATGCAGTGCGGTGCAATTTAGCTCATACAAAATTAATGAGCTAAAATTGCACTGCAAATAATCACATGTGATTTGAACAGGAATGTGGTGCAATTCCCGTCTAAGGCCGAGTTCACACTGGTACGACATACGCTCCGACTTTGGGAGCACATGTCGCATGACATGTGTAAATCAATGATTCCCTATGAGAGCTGTCTTAACTGGTCTGTCGATTCAACTTTGAAAAAAGTTCCTGCACTACTTTGGTCCGACATTGGTCCGACTTCACTGAATATCACTGAAGTCGGATCAAAGTCGATCCTTGTCCTAACCATCAACTTGTGACATCTGGAATGGTGATTACAGCAGCAGTAAAAGGAATTTATGTCACACTGGGATTATTTTGATTGGTCAAACAAGTCAGACTATCTCAAAAGTCAGAGCAAAATCTTATCCTGTTCATTCAAGTCAGATGGAAGTAGAACCAAAGTAGGACTGATGTAGGACCGATGTTGCAGGGCAAAGTAGGATGACAGTCGTGCAAGAGTCATGTCGTACCAGTGTGAATCTGGCCTGACTCGCACGTGGTTTCCCGCATCGCTCCTGTTTGAACCCAGGCTGAAGTCACTATGACAAGCCTTGGGTCAAACAGAAGTGGTGAGGGAATTGCACATGATTTGCACCTTATTCGTGTTCAAATCACTTGTGATTCTTTGCATAGCGATTTGAGTACATTCATTTTGTATGGGCACAAACCGCACCGCACAAAAAAAGTAGCAGTTTTAGGTATCGGAGCATTTGCATGAGTACAAGTACTCATACCCAAACAGACCTTATAGAGTATATAGAGTACATGGGCTCAGACGTGCTGTGGATGGATGTCAACTTCTTTGTTTCTTCCGTCAAGTTTTTCCAGCTTTGGCTGGGTTTGATGATGATTTGATTGGGGGCGTCTTCTTGCCAGTCGAATTTTCCCCTTGTGGGCGTCCTCACGATTATGGTATTGTTTGATTGCTTGCAGTGCAAACGCCTGTCATTTGGTTAACAGCTACACAGTGGGTGGCGTCCACCTGCCACCCTTCTGCCTATTTGCAGATTCGAGGACTTTCATTGCAGCATACATCCACCACTGTTATACGTCTTTGTTGCCCCACAGGTTGAATAGGACCCCATAGCAGCCATAGATGTTCCTGGCTGAGCACTCTTTTTGTCTCTTCCTTGTGTGACTCGTGATTATTCTGGGTCAAATGGTTTTTCATAACCTCTCTGTAGACATTCTCTGACGGTGTCCCACACCTTATGAGCTTTGTTTTTAACTACTATGACCACATACCCCTGAGGAAGATATAGCATTACATCGAAACGCGTTGGTTCCTTCTCTGCCTCCCTAGTATGGCAGACGAGTGGTCTTTTTATATTTGTGTGTTTAGTGTCCTGTACAACATCTGTTAGTCATCATTTTTGTATGCATACTTTGCATGTAGGGTACTGTCCACTATGTTAATGGCATGTACCTTTTTAATTTATACCAAATAAATGTTATATTTTATTTATTTTTGATTATTTTTGCTGAGTTGGTTCTCCCTTCAAAGTCCCACAGGGGGTTTTCTTATGCTTCGTTGGCTCAATTAGGAATGGGGAGATAACCAACTGCTTATACACGCAGTATATACTCGCAGCTTCCAAGATACCTTAAACTTATAGAGTATATAGAGTACATGAGTTAGGCATATTAAATCACAAGCTCCTTCAGCTTCAGGTGACAGGGATGGATCTATATATCCTGTAAAGCATTGCATAATATGTCACTAACTTAAGAAAGATTTTTTGAATGCTGTCTATGGACTCATTGGGGAGGATTACCTTCACTCCCTCTCTTCTTGATAGAGGCAGGGCTTTGCATCCTTTTGTTAGTGACTCCAACAAGCGAAACAGTGAACAGTGCAATAGTGGCACTGTGGCATCACCAAATCTCGCTATATATTTCCTGAGACCAGCATTCAGAGGCAGGAGTGGCTGAGATTCACAATGCAGGTATGCAGCTATGATGCTGAAGGCACAGGAGTGCTTAGGCACACTTATGCAGGCCATACATGGGTTCAATTGTCAATGAATTCACTTTCAAAAATAAGAAATGGAATGCTTTTTGTAATCCGATGATGCCACCATTAATTTCGAAATTTGACCAGCCAATCCTTCAATTTCCCCTCATATTGCCACAGAAAAGAATTTTCGTGGCCAGGAATCTTCTTTTCTTTCCAGGAATTTTCTTTTCTTGTGCTCATGCGCATTTCTTTTTCGTTTATATTTCTCACACAAATCTCCCATCATTGATTAGAAAAATGTTCATTTTTCAAAAGATTCCAAACATGGCTGATCACTCAAATTTAATGGCTGCACAAAAATCGGCTGTTGCTGCGGACCACTAATGGTGCAAAATTCTAACTAAAATCCTTTCGGAATTCGACCCATGTATGGCTGGCCTTACATACAGTACCAGGAAGTGTAATGTTATTTTTCAGGAGAAAATTTAAGAAAAAAGGTACATTTTAAGGGTACTGTATAGGCACAAAAGATACTACCAGATGTTCCCTGTAGCATAGAAAATATGTTTCTGAGTTCTGGTCCACTAAAAAAGGTGCAGTGTTTGTTGTGGATAATGCTAGCTACAGTGCACTGGGAGAGGATGGAGTAGTGAATAATGAGCTGTGCTAAGGGAGCTAATGCAAAATTGTCGGCTGTGCTTGTAAGCACAGGATACTAGGAGTACTTTGTCTAAATTTAAAACAATTTATGCTCTAAAATTCACACAGGAATTAAAAAGCATTAGCAGCAGAGGCGTTGCTAGGAGGGGGCTATTGGGGCTATAGCCCCGAGTCTGGGGCCTATAGCCCCGGGTCTCTTACAGTGTGGGTGCAGTTCTGCAATTAGCAGGTATGTCCCGGTCTGGAATGCAGACTGTGTGTGTATATATATATATATATATATATATATATATATATATATATATATACACTCACACACACATACATACACATGTATATTTATTACTATTATTATTTATTTTAGTACATGTATGCCCGCTCAAGCGTATGTCTTTCTTTACTTCGCTGCTATGGGCTCTAGCCCCAGATCTTTTGTAGACCTAGCAACGCCCCTGATTAGCAGCACTTAAAAGTCCAATATTTAGAATTAAAATTCAAAGAAAATAACAACTAATGAGTCACACGGAGCTCTTAAAAAAGCCATAGACTTTGTCTAAATTGCTTCTTTACACAAGGCCATCTGACATTTGTGGACAGCCTTTTTCATAAAGAAGAAAATGTTTACATCTTCAATCCATATCAGGGAATTGTTGGCACCACTGTATTATGGGAAAGGTTACTAGTTGTTTTGTAAGTCTTCACAGGTTTCATTGAAAGCCACAGAAGTTCAAAAACAAAGCTTGCTGACACATACACACGCAACAAGTGTCAATTCTCTAGAAGCTGTCACACCTAGGGAAAAGGGCATATTGGTTTCAACCAGGTGGCAGGCAGCCAATCTTCCAGCCACAAGTTTCAGTCAGATGAGATTAATTTCCCCTTTTATTTAACACAATATCCAATAAAGTCAGGCGACTTTCTTCAGTTAGGGCAGCGTATGTAGGGGATTTTGGTTCAACTCAGATGTAATCACCTCAGAGTTCTTTTTTTTTTTTTTTTTGCATTAAAATTATTTTTACGACCTTGTTCACAAGATAAAGAGTTGCCTAAATTAGCAAAGTTGCATTTCTCTGCAATTTTATTGAATAGCTGAAACATTTTCATGGTACAGTTACAATTCAATACAGAGAAATCAGAGGACCATCAAGCCATAACCCTGGTATTAAACATCAAAGTAGTGACGTATTTTCCCAGTTAGGCAGTTGGCAAGAGGTTTTAAAGTCTCTTCAAAAACTGACACTGAGCATTGGATTTCTGGTCCCCCCATGGTGTATTATTTCTTCCCCCAGGCACCGGTCTTTCTGATAAAAGTGGTCTGAGCCTCGCATTCACCGCTAGACCACATTTAGAAGAGGTGTGAGATGACTGAAGGAAAGATGGCCTCCTCTCACCTCTATGGCCTAGGACAGTGATGGCGAATCTTGGCCCAGATGTTTTGGAACTGCATTTTCCATGATACTCTGAATTCTGCAGTGTAGTTGAGCATCATGGGAAATGTGGTTCCAAAACATCTGGAGTGCCAAGGTTCACCATCACTGACCTAGGAGGACCGAAGCAACGTCATGATGTCACTTCCAGTTCCGGCCCCATGTAAACAAGAACATTTTTTAAAGCAAAAGATCAAGTGTAAAAATTAAAACAAGTAATAAAAAAAATGTTTAAAGTGCTCCTCCCACCTACATATGTAAACAGTTTTTGCACCACACGTGTGAGGTATCGCCGCCAAAGTCTAAGCGAGAGCAATTATTCTAGCACTGGATCTCCTCTGTAACTGTAAACTGGTAACCTGTATAAATTATGGCCTATGGAGATTTTTAAGTATCGTGGTTAGGCACCATTCCAAGCACACAATTTTAAAGCATGACATGTTAGGTATCTACTTTCTTTAACATCATCTTTAATATTTTACAAAACAATTGGGGTATATATTGTGTTTTTTTAAAATTTATTAATGTGTATTTTTTCCAAAAAAATTGCGTTTGAAAAACCTTGTTACTTAAAAAATTGCAATGACAGCCATTTTATTTTCTAGGGTCTTTGCTAAAGAAAAATATATAATTAAATATATAATTAATATTCTAGTAAAAAATACAGATTTTTAACAAAAGAATGTCAGAAAAAGGCCTGGTCAGCAAGTGGTTAAAGAGCAATTTCTTACCAATGGAGGGGCATTCAGTAGTATGGGCAGTGGGATAAGTAAGTATCCACAGTTTTCTTTAAAGGGAGACTATTTATTTAAATTTTCAGTTTAACAACAGAGTCACGTTACAGCTCTTTAATTTTTGATTGGGTAAGAACCTGTTACAATACTTCTGTATCAATTATTCACAGCTCAGAACTAGTTACAACTCATCCCAAATCAGTTCTGTAATGCAGAATGGTGGTTAGCAGCTCTCTCGAACAACTGTCATTGCATCCTTCAACTATTTTTATCATTCTATTTTTAAATATGCAAATTCGTACTTTCAAGTCCTTTAAGTTCAATTCACAAAAGTCTAACACTTTTGTTTTTTCATTTTTGTGCGTTAATTAATTTTCACAATCCAAAACTGAATTTTTCAGTTCCCTGGAGACATTAGAGCACAGGTCAGCGTAATTCACTACTTACTTTTTATCTTACTGATTTTTTTAGATAAAACTTAATTCACAAAGATGAATGCATGGGTGCCCATTTCTTAAAACAATGGGACACAGATGGCGAAAAAAAAATCTGTTAGGGGTTATAACTCCCCCTTCCTCTATCCAAAATGAAAAAAAAAAGTTTTGCCTATAGTTCTACTTTAATCTCTAAAATTCCTTTTAAGCTTGCTTTTATTCATCAGTCCACCACATCTGTACATCATTGAATTAACGTTAAATGACCGCAATTCTATTTGAGCTTGCTCTTTTCACTAGTCCACCAATTTTGTCTGTAGTTAACAGAGATACTATTACTGTTAATAATCGCTATTAATTATCCAGAATTGACCTAGAGTGGGAATCCCAAAAATCTTTTTTTTTCTTCTTTTTTTCTTAAGTGTGAAGACATGGGCCCTTGTTCTTGGATTTTAAAATGTGAGTCTTTTTTATTTAGACAAAGAAATCTGGCATGATCATGCACCGATCACATTTTTTAAAATACAATTCATTTAAATTGGGGGAAAGGTTAAATCCCCTGACATATTCTTATTGCTGCCTGTGTGCAATTTGGGAAGATTTTTTTTTTTAGACTTCCAGTACCAGTGATACAATAGTAAGAGGACACCTAGCCAAAGTAGTTCAAAACTTTATTAGCCATCACCAGGATGTGTGTCTGCTTTGGTGATAGCTATAAGGCTCCATTCACAACTGAGCGTATCGATTTACTGACGTTTTTTTCAGGCTTTTTTTTCAACTTTTTATAAGTGTTTTTAAAGTGTTCTAGAAGCATATTACAAGTGTTTTACAGCTTCAGGCATTTTTGTTTAGCCAATAGAAAGCACTAGAGGCAGGAGAGGGAGAGGAAATTAGGGGCGGAGAGCTGCTTTTTGAGAAGAAAATGAGCGACAATATGCTCTGCTCATAAAATGCTGAAGTCAGGCATTTCTATTGAAGTCTATGGGGCCAAAAATGCTTGTAATCTGCCAAAAAGAAGCTTGTGTACTTTCTTGAGCGACAGGCACTTTGCTTCAGGCGACAGAATGCTCATATGTGAACAGGGGCCATTGAAATAAATGGGATTTGGCTTGTTGAGCGTCTTAGAGCTGCAAGCTTCAAGCAGAAAATAAAGTTTGGATTTCCCCTCATTTTCCTTCATAGAGTTAAACAATCACTAGAACAAATAAAGGAGGATCTCTCTGATCAGGGTGCAGAAAGCAAGAAAGATGCAACAAATTCTTATCCTTGCACACTTTGTCCAATGGTTAAAAAAAGGTTTTGGCTGGAGTTCGAACTATAACTATTTATCTCATGCCATATGAGGGATTCAAAGCACCCCCTTAAAATCGCAGTGGACATTGGGGAAAACCATTCCAAGTCATACGTTTTGACACATAATAGTAACCCATCAACTCATCTAAATATGAACTCAATACACACAAGTCCATTTGATTTGGCAAGCTTGCATTTTGTGCAAGTAATACACAAGTTCTTCATACCCTGAACATGTTAGGGCTTGTCAAGGAACACTATCCCACATGAATAAAATCATTTTGTCGATAGAAACCAGTCATGCTGGATATAATTTTCTAACCTGACCTAGAAAATTAAATTTAGAACCTGACTAATAGCAATAAACAAAATTCCACCATGCTTTTTTTTTTACCACTGTTTTATAAAGTAGTATTTTTGCTAGTTCTTGAAGGGTTTAAGGCGATCTTGCTAAATTGCAAAATTTTATAGAAATGAGATTATGCTTTTTCTTATTACTGTATATATATTTTTATACACAACAAATATTGAGTGGAATAAGGCCAAACTTTGTAAGAACCCCTTACGTCTTTGCAGGGTAGTAAACATACATCTGTGGTAGGGAGAGTAAATAGAAAAGGACATGGGGAACTTAGTGCTAAATTTTGACCAAAAAGTTAAAATTTGCATATTGGTATCAATTTTGTTTAGTCTGTATAAACTGCATACTGTATTATGGGTAAAGTTTGATTCACTTTGAAACAGCTGATGGAGCTGATTGAGAAGGCAATGCTATGTTTACATGCTTGGGGAATAGATAGGAAATATTTATGTAGTCGTTTAGTGTTTTAATTGTATGTAGCGTTAATGAACAGCTGTGATAAGACTAGAGCAGTGTTCCTCAACCTTTTTTCAGTCAAGGCACCCTTTAAAATTATGGACAGTCTCAAGACACCCTTTAACCACTTTGCGTCATCAATTGACGTCATCGGCTTTCAGTAGTTATATCTCAATGATGCCGGCACCTGCAGGCATCATTGAGATATCATTTTTTTCAGCGGGCGATTTCTGTCACCGTAAGAATGATCACCAGTTGATCGTTCTTGCAGGTGACGGGTGGGGACTCCCCCCTCCCGTCACGCTCCGTCTCCTGACTCACCTGAGCGATCGGTGAATGGCAGAAGGAATCGGCTGCTGTCGGAAGGAAGTACCAGAGTTTTCCGAGGGACAGATGATCCCCGGTCGTCTCTATGGCTCTCACGTTATGACGTCACGTCCGGGTCACCAGATGTAAACGATGTCTGTGAACTCGGCTGCAAAGGCCGGGATTGTTTGTTTTTTTCTGATCCCAGCCTTTCCAGCCTGAAGGAGAGCTGTGGGGTCTTAGTGACCTTGCACCTCTCCATAAAGAGGACCTGTCATAAACTATTCTTATTACAAGGGATGTTTAAAAGTGATCAAAAAAAAAATTTAAGGGAAAGCGTAAAAAAAATAAATAAATAAAAGTAAAATAAGGAATAAAAAAAAAAATTTAAGTACCCCCGTCCCCGCAGGCTTGCGAACAGAAGTGAACACATACGTAAGTCGCGCCCGCATATGTAAACAGTGTTCTAACCGCACATGTGAGGTATTGTCATGTGCGTTAGAGCGAGAGCAACAATTATAGCCCAAGACCTCCTCTGTAACTCTAAACATTTTTAAAGCATCGCCTATGGAGTACCAAAGTTCGGCGCCATTCCACGAGTGTGCACAATTTATAACGTGACATGTTAGGTATCTATTTACTCGGCATGACATCATCATTATGAAAAAAAATTGGACTAACTTTACTGTTTTTTTTTTTTAAATTCATGAAAAATCACTGCGCAAATGCCGCGTGACATAAAAAGTTGCAACAACCGCCATTTTATTTCCTTACTGCTAAAAAACATATATAATGTTTGGGGGTTCTGAGTAATTTTCTAGCAAAATTATGATTTGTACATGTAGGAGAGAAGTGCAAGAATTGGCTCGGATGGCAAGTGGTTAAAATTATGGACAATCTCGAGGCACCCTTTAAAATTATGGACAGTCTCAAGGCACCCTTTAAATTATGGACAGTCTCAAGGCACCCTTTGAAAGTATGGACAGTCTCAAGGCACCCTTTAAAATTGTGGACAGTCTCAAGGCGCCCTTTAAATTATGGACAGTCTCAAGGCACCCCATTTTAACACGCAAAAACCTATTCTAACACTTTTACATAATGCGGCAACATGGACACACGTAGGACACCCAACATTTAGAGGTGATTTTTTCTTACAAAGCAAATACACTTTTGCATACTAGTACTGCCTAATATTCCAGTGTTTCTCCTCTCCCTCAGTTTCTTTTCATCACTTAGCTAATGTGACCCCAGTGTTGACCGGGAGGAGCAGTGGAGGGTCAAACAAGGATGCTGTACAGGCGATCAACACCTTCTTACCAAGACTGATGACATCACTGGTTCTTAGGATTCCGGTGGCTGGAAGGTTGTAATGGTGCACAACAAAAACCTGTGACTTTGTGTACCTAAAAGGCAGGCTTGATCTACCTGCTGGCTTGGATACATTTTTGGCCAATTTTTAGGCATTTTGCCAAGGCACCCCTGAAGAAACCTCAAGGCACTTTAGGTGCCTTGAAAAAGGCTGTACAGTACTAGAGAATAAAGCATATGGAGAAAGCTGTTTTTCAGCATAGGGAATCCACTAATACACATAACTGACTTTTATTTATTTAGACATTTAGAGTAAGACCTAAAGATTATTTTCCTGAAATGTCAACCCAAACTGGTTTTTATCTGGTAACAGCTAGGTACACACTGTAGATGATACCCCCACAGATTGCTTGATTGTCATTCAAGCTGTCAAGAAATTGCTGCCCAACAGGAGGATTGTATAAGTGGTTATTTTACAGTGTTGAATTTAAATGCAATAAGTATATCTAAATAATAACTAGGTGGAATCACACTCGTCCCTTATGATAACACACCAATCAGCGCAAATATGGGACTCTTGGCTATCAAAGGGAATGGTCTGACTGGGATAATAATGGATTTATCCAGCTGCCGTTTAAATTTAAACCAATTATATAAAAACACACAACGCGCTATGTGGCTCTAGCGGCCAACCTCATAAAGTGCAACAGCGCTAATAACAATCCATAAAGTCCATAAAGTGATTTATAAGTCAAAAGGTGGTTTAGGAGTACACAGGTAGACAAAGTCCCAGAAAGGCACACATCTTGGAGCTGAAGTGATATGTAAGGTTGTAGGATCAGATCACCCGATGAAGATAGTGAAAACACCTCGTGCAGCACACAAATCCACAATCTGCTTACCAGAAGTGAGAATCACAGAGACCTGTTATTAATCATCTGCTGTGCTGCCTTTTAATCCAACCTCCAATACTCCAGCTACTTCTGTGCCTTAACAGTGCTCTCGGACCGTATCACCCGATCATATGAGAAAGAAACATATTCCATAGTGTAATCCTGTAACGTTTATTTGCCAACCCCCCTTTACAAAATCCACTTACACAATGTACAATAAAAATCGCGCATCCATCAAATAGTAGCAGTATTCAATTATGGCGTCTCACCGCTCCAGGCAACACTCCGGCGTCTCCGGCAACACTCGCCTTGTGTCCTTGGAACGCAGACGTCACTTCCTGTCGTGGGGTCACCCACGATCAACACCTCTCATTATAAAGACAAGCGAGCAGGGGGAGGTGGCGTCGGCTCAGCCTATCATGGTCAGACTGCGCTTATCTTTTCAGCTTAGAACCGCAATATACCGTGTGGTTAGGTCTTTAATTTAACCCCATTTTGGGTAAATGAGTATCTCTTAATGCATATTATTCGAACTCAATATTGATAAACCCAATTACGGCGGTCAGCTGATCTTCTCCCCATGCTCCGAATGTCACATTTAAAATGACAAATTCTAGCGTCATTTTGTTATGAATCAATCTGTATGCAAACTAACGTATACGATGAATACGTATGAAATTCGATATAAAAATAATAATATTACGACTTCATATGTAATCAAATAAAAATTAGTGACATAGGTCATCTAACAATGGTTAAAAAATATAGGAAAAAGAGAATGTTAAAACATTTCACTAAAGGGTCACTCCTCCCACTCCTACAGTAGTAGAGAAGTGGAGTCATGAACCCCCAAATGTGTTATGTTAATTAAAGGAATTTCCAAAGACACATTCCCCTAGCTTACATATATATAAAGAACTATTTAAACTGGTCTAAACCATATATAAGGTTGGGACACAATGTCGAAAAACACCTAAAAGGGCCCAGTCTTTGATATTTCCATAGATCACAAGGCCTCAAAGGGTTCAATTTTTTTAGGAAATAAAATAAAAATCTATTTTAGTCCCACTTCCACATCGTTCAAAAGGGTCGTTAGTAAATCAATAGTATGACCTTCACTGTGAAGTATCACCATACATTTCGTTGTGGTCTATTATAGGGCCATATATCAAAGCCGTCAGTATAATACACCCAGCTATAGCCTGCATTATATTTCTAGGTATATTTTAGACCGGACCTATATTTCTGGCAGTTAATATTTTGTTCGGATTTAAAACCTTCCTAAGGTCAGGCCACATCTAGCCCAGAGGTACCTTCTGATGTCAACCCACTTTCATCTTAAACAGGTAGCAGGATGTAGAAGGCGTCCCGCCCTGCAGGAATTCTGGGTCCATCTCTCAAAATGGTGGGCCCATTGAATTCCAAACCCTGCGGGAACACCTATCTACATGTCTATACAGCAAATAACCAACTGATAATTCTAAATCTATTCCCATTCTTAATTATCACTAATAAAGCAGTTTAGATCCATTTCTATGTTTAGGCCATTCGGTTCTAAACTTTCTGTAAGATATAACCATTTTGTTTCCATTTTAGAGATCTCTCTGACCTTGTTCACCCCTCGCCAAGATGGTTCAAGTTTTTCAATACCCCAAAATTTCATGCATGAGGGGTCCCTTTTATGTACTAATCTGTAGTGTAAGGAGACACTGTGCTCCCTATATCCCTGTCTGATATTTTGTATGTGCTCCGCAATTCTTACTTTTAATTTACGTTTCGTTCTTCCTATACACCACATAGTTCGTGTTACATGTTATAAACTGTTTAATCCGGAACGTTTTGTTATTAATAGGGGCCGTAAACTCCTTCAGTTTCCTTAGTGGTTCTCTTACCTCCCTACAAGCTCTGCATTTTCTGCATGCAAAAAACACATCATAGTCTAGGAAGGAACAGTGTTTAGTGGGTGGATCCAAGATTTTTTTAACTATCTGATCTCCTATGCTTGGGGCCTTCCTATAGATAAACTTAGGTGCCGGTGGTAATATTTTGTTTAGAGTTTTATCCATACTCAAAATATGCCAATGGGTTTGAAAAATCTTCTCAACCTCTTTATATTGCGAATGTAAATTGGTGGTAAAGCTTAGTTGGTGATTATCTTGATCATTACATACAACTTCTTTATCTTGTAAGAGATCCTTCCTTGGTATCTCTTGTATCTCATCTATGGTAGAATCTAAGTATTCTGCTTTATATCCTTTTGCCATAAATCTCTGTTTGATTATTTGGGCTTGCTGCACATATTCCACATCGTTGGTACAATTTCTCTTTATCCTCATAAATTGGCCTTTAGGAATATTGCGCAGCCATGTGGGATGATGGCCACTTGTCAGTGGGAGATAACTGTTCCTGTCAGTGGCCTTAAAAAACACGGATGTCTCGAATCTGGTGCCTTTTCTACAGATATTCAGATCTAGGAAGTTTACTGTATCTCGACTATAGTTAGATGTTAATACAATATTTTTGGTGTTATTGTTTAATTGTTTTAAAAACAATAATAAAGATTCCTCGGTGCCTTCCCACACAAACAGGAGGTCATCGATGTACCTCCTGTATAGGCGGAGCTCCTTTCTCGGTTTTCCGAAGATTTCTTTATCCTCCCATTCCGCCATGAAAAGATTGGCGAGGCTGGGCGCAAATTTCGCGCCCATAGCCACGCCAATCTTCTGGGAGAAAAATTGGTTTTGAAACCAAAAATAGTTATGTGCTAGACAAAAGTCTAGCACATTTCTTAGGAATATCCTTTGTTCAAAGGGGATCTCCTCCCTTTGGCTCAACGCCCAATTCAAGGCCAAAAGAGCATCCTCATGTTGTATTATTGTATACAACGAGGAGACGTCTGCTGTCACCAGAAACGTCTCCTCGTCATCCTTTAATACCACTTCTTGTAATATCTGTAGTAAATTTTTTGTGTCTTTCAAATATGCTTTCGTTTTAATTACACTTCCTTGCAGGAACCTATCTAGATATTGTCCAACCCTGGCTGCAACAGATCCGATACTATTGACTATAGGTCTGGCCGGGGGATTTATCTGGTCCTTATGTATTTTTGGCAAAGTGTAGATTGTTGGTATCCTATTGACACTAGCCACTAAATATTTCTTCTCTTTTTTGGTTAGTACATGAGATCTATATCCTGCTTCTACCAATTTACTTAGTTCTTGAGTGTATTGGTTTGTGGGATCTCCATTTGATTTAGTGTATGTATTTGAATCACTTAGCATACTAATTAGTTGGTCCATGTAGTATTT
Organism: Glandirana rugosa; assembly: GCA_018402905.1. Classification (NCBI taxonomy): domain Eukaryota; kingdom Metazoa; phylum Chordata; class Amphibia; order Anura; family Ranidae; genus Glandirana; species Glandirana rugosa. The sequence goes on along the minus strand of BLSH010282563.1, from coordinate 317,375 downwards.
TTTGGTCAAAATC
>BLSH010282563.1:295508-316454 GCA_018402905.1 Glandirana rugosa | reverse complement strand
CATGGTCTACCATAAATATTAAATTCACCACAACTTAACTGGGTGCTTCTCTCTCGTCAGAATTTTGATCCAAATTTTAAACCTAACTCTGTTGGACACTTATTCAAGTTACATATATAACTACATGTATTTATGTACTCTTTTGATTTGTAGTTTTTTGTAAAAAATTTGTTATGACGGATATGGGTTTTATTGTTATGTGACACACGTCTTAATAATCCGTTTACTCATAAAACTGGTGTAGTAGGAGAAATACGTACAACAGAATGAGGTTCGACATATCCGAGCTTTCGGATGATGGTTATTTCGTATAATCCACTACACGTAGAGTTGCCAAAGGAAAGGAAGTTGCCTAATAATTATGCACACCTGATATAGGGTGTTGATGGCATTAAACCACACCCCTTCTCATTACTGAGATGCACATCACCTAATATGCTTTATTGGTAGTAGGCTTTCGAGCCTATACAGCTTGGAGTAAGACAACATGCATAAAGAGGATGATGTGGTCAAAATACTCATTTGCCTAATAATTCTGCACACAGTGTATTGTTATTTTGGGTATAGGCAGTATTGTTTAAAAAATGTTTTTTGATGTTTAGTTTTCTCATGTATTTATGTACATCAATATATACATTGAACTTATTCACAGGTTGTCTCAATCCAAATTTTAAACCTAGTTTTAAGACTGCTCTCTCTTCGTGGGTCAATTCAACACCACTTAAATTATAAATACCATCTGGTACATTTAGTCTCCGTCTCTCCTTCTTTTTTTGGATTTTTCTGCCTGCCTTACATCCTCTTTTCTTTCCCCTCTTATATGTTGGGGTATGCCGTATCCCCATCCGTAATCCGATTCTTTTACCTTGGGAGGTCTTCTGGCTGGATACTGTGGTCGGTCGGATGGCATCCAATATGGTGCCTCCGGAGGGTATTTCCCCCTCCCAAATGACCCTCTCCCCCTCCAGGGCCTCCCCCCCCTTCCTCCTAAAAAAGGCATCATAGATGTCCTTGGAGTTTCTACTTCATTGTCCAAGGACTGATATCTATTATATATGGGTATTTGATATGCCTGTGGGTGTGGGTACTGATCATGTTTACCTCATTTTGATCCCCTAAAATGGTCTCTTCCTCTTTTTCCACCTCTTCCCACCCACCCCTGTGGATTCACCCGAGGGGTGTTAAGAGTGGGGAGGTTGCCTTGCTGTGGGGTATCTGTTACATTAGGGCAGACCAGCCCTTTCTCAGTCACCGGATTGGGGGGATTAGTAACCTTAGGAGCATTTAACTGCCACGTGTAAATCATATTTTTACGAAAATCAACCATATCTCTATGGAACTTTTTAAGTTTTTTCTTCTGAATCTCCAAATCTAATTTTTCTAATTTTTTCTTCATATTGTCCCTGAAATCTGTCATTCTCGGCGTATCTTTCACTGGTTCTAATTTAATATATAACTCTTTAATTTTATTTTCTAAAATTAACAATTTTCTCTTTTTCCTATTTAAAACTATTTCTTGAAGTTTAATACCGGCCGTATTAAAAACCGTCAGCCATTCTGTTATTGAATCTGAGTCATCCAACCCATCCTGGGGTGAGACATCCCACCTTAGACTACGAAAAACAATTTTTTCTTTTATGTAGTGTTCAAAGGTATACACGTCCCACCAAGCCCTTAATTGTTTCTCAAGGGTGTTAGATAGATGGGTTAAGATAGAACTAATTTCATCAAATTGTTCAACATGTTCATCTGAGTTAAAAAATCTATCCAAGTCAAGATGTCTGTTCCCCAGAAGACCAAGAGCATCCATTGCTGCCAATATAAATAAAAAGCACTCTAAATAATAACTAGGTGGAATCACACTCGTCCCTTATGATAACACACCAATCAGCGCAAATATGGGACTCTTGGCTATCAAAGGGAACGGTCTAACTGGGATAATAATGGATTTATCCAGCTGCCGTTTAAATTTAAACCAATTATATAAAAACACACAACGCGCTATGTGGCTCTAGCGGCCAACCTCATAAAGTGCAACAGCGCTAATAACAATCCATAAAGTCCATAAAGTGATTTATAAGTCAAAAGGTGGTTTAGGAGTACACAGGTAGGCAAAGTCCCAGAAAGGCACACATCTTGGAGCTGAAGTGATATGTAAAGTTGTAGGATCAGATCACCCGATGAAGATAGTGAAAACACCTCGTGCAGCACACAAATCCACAATCTGCTTACCAGAAGTGAGAATCACAGAGACCTGTTATTAATCATCTGCTGTGCTGCCTTTTAATCCAACCTCCAATACTCCAGCTACTTCTGTGCCTTAACAGTGCTCTCGGACCGTATCACCCGATCATATGAGAAAGAAACATATTCCATAGTGTAATCCTGTAACGTTTATTTGCCAACCCCCCTTTACAAAATCCACTTACACAATGTACAATAAAAATCGCGCATCCATCAAATAGTAGCAGTATTCAATTATGGCGTCTCACCGCTCCAGGCAACACTCCGGCGTCTCCGGCAACACTCGCCTTGTGTCCTTGGAACGCAGACGTCACTTCCTGTCGTGGGGTCACGCTCTGACGCGTTTCGTCATCACGACTTCTACGGAGAAGATGCGCGATTTTTATTGTACATTGTGTAAGTGGATTTTGTAAAGGGGGGTTGGCAAATAAACGTTACAGGATTACACTATGGAATATGTTTCTTTCTCATATGATCGGGTGATACGGTCCGAGAGCACTGTTAAGGCACAGAAGTAGCTGGAGTATTGGAGGTTGGATTAAAAGGCAGTGCAGCAGATGATTAATAACAGGTCTCTGTGATTCTCACTTCTGGTAAGCAGATTGTGGATTTGTGTGCTGCACGAGGTGTTTTCACTATCTTCATCGGGTGATCTGATCCTACAACCTTACATATCACTTCAGCTCCAAGATGTGTGCCTTTCTGGGACTTTGTCTACCTGTGTACTCCTAAACCACCTTTTGACTTATAAATCACTTTATGGATTGTTATTTGCGCTGTTGCACTTTATGAGGTTGGCCGCTAGAGCCACATAGCGCGTTGTGTGTTTTTATATAATAAGTATATCTAAGTTTTCTAAAACTCACACCATCATTACTCAACTTCTCCATCTTTTGTTTACCTAAAAACTGAATTGTTAATAATGCTTGGCCATGATAGATTTCATTTAGTGTATACCTGATATGTCTGTAAATTTAAAAATATTTTTAGTAATGTACAATGTAATTAATGCTTAAAATCTTTCACAATGTTCCGACGTCAAGTAACTGTGAGATAATCAAAATGAAAGCTACCCTTAATATTGAATTGATTTGACTTTTTTTTCTATATCAGTCTCAGAGTGATCTACAGTGACAGCTGTACAACTCAGGTCCTTTTCCCATGGGCTGTCTGATCAGGTCTGCCTGTCAGTTTTTCAGGTGGACCTGATTGGACCCTCTATTCACTCTTATGGAGGATGGATGTCATTGTGGTGACATGTCCACTTAGATCTGCCGCTATCCGATTCGATGCTGTCTGCCAAATCCAGAGGGATGGTGGTCCAATTTTCCATCTGTCTGGCAGATCAGATTGAATCAGATGAAAACAAACAGGCAGTCTGTTTTCACCTGATCTCCCCATAGAGAAGAGTAGGACTTTGTCCGTCTCCGCTCTGCAAAATAAGCAGAAACGGACCTGTCATCCGCCTGCTTGAAGCGATCCCCCGCTGAACAAGTGGAGTCCGTCCGACAGAGGCGCCCGTGTAAAAGGGGCCTAAGTGTTAGTGCGGTAACCAGTCTTGTTCTGTAGGCTTAGGCCCCTTTTACAGGGGCTGTCCGATCAGGTCTGCCTGTCAGTTTTTCAGGCTAACCTTGTCGGACCCTCCTTTCACCCCTATGGAGCAGCTGATGTCAGCGGTAACATGTCCACTGACATCCGCAGCTATCCGATCTAATCCTGTCTGCAAAATCCAGACAGATGGTGGTCCTATTTTTCATCCGCCTTGTGGATCGGACCGAATATGATTGGATCAAATATGATCGGATGAAAACAGACAGGCAGTCCGTTTTCGCCCAATCTCCCTATAGAGGAGAACCGGACTGGGTCCATCTCCACTCTGCACAGTAAAAGTGAAAGTGAGTGAAAACGGACCTGTCATCTGTCTGCTTAGTGGAGAGCAGCAGAGCGATCACCTGCTGACAAGTGGAGTCCATCCAACGGAGGCACCCGTGTGAAAGGGGCCTTAGTTTAGCTTATGTGAAATTACTGGTTTTGCAGGGAAGCTAACTAAAGATGTTCAGCACCTGGCGCACTACCGGGTGTGCTGGATGTTTGTATGCACTGTACTCTGTAGTTCCTGCCAATGGTCCCTGGACATATTACTGTAACTTATGCAGGCAAGCCCCTGTTGAGTAAATGTCTGCATGTTTCTTCTTAGGACAAGAAATGTTCGGAAATGTATCCAACAAGAGGACAAAGCAAAAACCACAATTTTTTAATGGGTTGAGGAAGTGTTAGAACAGCTGACAAAATTTGCATTGCCTTCCTGCCATGTGATGCCTGCATCTCTTATTTCTTGTACAGAAGACAGGATGGGGGGAAATATGGTCACAGACAGAAGTGAAAACATCAATTGACAGAAAAACTATTTAAACTTTTCTTTATCCTATCCTAAGTAAAAAAATATATATTTGGCTGGGGTTAGGATTTAAAGTGACCTTGTCAGGAGCTTAAAATGAGCAGCTTTCTGCAAAGCATTGTCCATGCGGCCAAACCCAGGAGCACTGAAGAGGAAAGCTTGCTGAAAGATCTTCTATATTTGACACATCAGAAGTGTCAGGTGACACTATGTCACTATGCACTATTGCACTATGTGGTTCAACTTGTCTACCCCTACATAGGATACAGTAGTGCGTAGGGACTATTGGCAAAAATAAGAGATAACATTGGGGCACCAAGCATCCAACACACCCAGTAGTGCACCAGATGCTGAACATCTTTAGTTAGCTTCCCTCTGCAGTGCAACAGAGTTCAGTGGCATGGGCAACTGAAAGGTATAAACTGTTTGTTTTGCAACTGCCTGTTAGTTTCAGATTTTAAATATTTTGACAGGTCACTTTAAGTAAGTAGTACATTTATTTTCAGATGTGGAGGAAGTTTTAATATTTAAACTTCTGTAAGGAGACAATACATTAGTTTGCAGCACTTCCAGAGGTTGGGTGTTTGGTTCCTTTTGGCCCACCACACCATAACCTTAATAACTTTTTTGTTTCAGAGCAGTTCCCTAAATTGCTTTTGAACTCTCAGATAACAAATAAAGTTCACATAACCTCTATTTTCCTCATGCAACATACTGTATAAAGTATTGTACATTGTGTCTCGTGTTTTTAAAATTAGAGCGTTGAACCCGTTTCTTCTGTGTGGGTTGATATCACCCTTTTATCTTGCAAAGGGTACAGGACTAGTCACACACTATCATTGACATAATCTTTCATAATTGGCTTCATGTTCTATAACAACTTTCTATTTCATTTTCTTTTTCTTGTGAAACAGCCCACATCGACAAAACAATTTATCAAGACAGATATGCAGTCTGGTAAGTAGCACAATTATTCTTTTTACATAATTTTACCCATTGTTCTCTTAAATTATCACCATCCTACTCACTTGTTTTCCACTACTGTCAACCCTTTGCTATGTCCCTGATTTGTAGATGTGGTGAATTTCAGTGAAATAAAGGTAGTGGGGTTGATTTACTAAAACTGGAGAATGCAAAATGTGGTGCAGCTCTGCATAGAAAACAATCAGTTTCCTGATTTTCTTTGTTGTTAAGGCCCCTTTCACACGAGCGGAGCCCGTTTTGACAGCGGGGATCCATCCGTTTATCCCCGCTGAGCTGGCGGATGACAGGACAGTCTCTGCACCCTGTGCAGAGACTGACCTGTCCTAGCTCCATTCTCCTCAATGGAGGATCGGATGAACCGCTGACATACATCACTCCATAGAGGACAATGGAGCGTCCGTTCGGGTCCGCCTGAAAAACTGACAGGCGGACCTGAACAATCCGCTTGTGTGAAAGGACCCTAAGCTTAATTGAACAAGCTGATTGGCTACCATACACAACCAGGTTTTGCACTAGTAAATCAACTCCAATGTGTTTCTTGCAAACATATACAGTTGTGCTCATACATTTACATACCCTGGTAGAATTTATGATTTCTTGGCCATTTTTCAGAGAACATGAATGATAACACAAAAACATTTCTTTCACTCATGGTTAGTGTTTGGCTGAAGCCATTTATTATCAATCAACTGTGTTTACTCTTTTTAAATCATAATGACAACAAAAACTACCCAAATGACCCTGATCAAAAGTCTACATACCCTGGTGATTTTTGCCTGATAACATGCACACAAGTTGACACAAAGGGGTTTGAATGTCTATTAAAGGTAACCATCGTAACCTGTGATCTCTGTGCTTGTAATTAGTGTGTTTGTATAAAAGGTCAATACGGTTCTGGACTCCTGACAGACCCTTGCATCTTTCATCCAGTGCTGCACTGATGTTTCTGGATTCTGAGTCATGGGGAAAGCAAAGGAGTTGTCAAAGGATCTGCAGGAAAAGGTAGTTGAACTGTATAAAACAGGAAAGGGATATAAAAATATATCCAAGGAATTGAGAATGCCAATCAGCAGTGTTCAAACTCTAATTAAGAAGTGGAAAATGAGGGGTTCTGTTGAAACCAAACCACGGTCAGGTAGACCAACTAAAATTTAAGCCACAACTGCCAGGAAAATTGTTCGGAATGCAAAGAAAAAACTCACAAATAACTTCAGGTGATATACAAGACTCTCTGAAAACATGTGGTGTGGCTTTTTCAAGATGCGCAATAAGGAGGCACTTGAAGAAAGATGGGCTGCATGGTCAAGTCGCCAGAAGAAAGCCATTACTACACAAATGCCACAAAGTATCCCACTTAAAATACGCCAAACAGTAAAGAGACAAGCCTCAAACCTTCTGGCACAAAGTGATTTGGAGTGATGAGACCAAAATTGAGCTTTTTGGCCACAACCATAATCACTATATTTGGAGAGGAGTCAACAAGGCGTATGATGAAAGGTACACCATTCCTACTGTGAAACATGGAGGTGGATCGCTAATGTTTTGGGATGTGTGAGCTACAAAGGCACAGGAAATTTGGTCAAAATTGATGGCAAGATGAATGCAGTATGTTATCAAAAAATATTGGAGGAACATTTGCATTTATCAGCCAGGAAACTGTGCATGAGACGTACTTGGACTTTCCAACATGACAATGATCCAAAACACATAATAAAGTGAAGGCTCTGGAGTGGCCATCTCAGTCTCCTGACCTCAATATCATCGAGCCACTCTAGGGAGATCTCAAACGTGCAGTTCATGCAAGACAGCCCAAGAATTTCAAGGAACTGGAGGGTTTTTACCAAGAGAAATGGGCAACTTTACCATCTGAAAAGATAAAGAGCCTCATCCACAAATACCACAAAAATCCTCAAGCTGTCATTGATGTTAAAGGGGGCAATACACAGTATTAAGCAGTAGGGATGGGCGAACGGTTCAGCTCAAGCGTAAGTTTGGGTCGAGCGTAAGTTCGGGTAGAACTTTCACTGTTCGGTCGTTCGGCAAACATCCGAACAAACGGGACGTTCGACCATTTGTTCGCCCCCCCCGAACTGACCAAAATGCAATGCGGCACTGAACAATGCATTCCAAGCCCTGATTGGCTGAAGCAATGAAAGCTTCAGTCAAGTAGGACACAGAGCACTGTCAGAGTCATGATTGGACACTGTCATCATGACTTTATCCAATTATGACTCATTCACGCCCAACAGTATAAAAGTATTCTTTCAATGGCAGCCATTTTCAGTGTGATTTTGACTGGGGAGAGATAGAACAAGGCTCTGTTTGGTGCTATTAGTTAGCTAGTGTGCTAAACTGCGCTATTTTGCTTCAATTGTCAGTGTAGAATATTAGTTTAGTGTCAGTTAGGGATAGTGTGAGTGTGGTGAGGAGGACCATTCAGCTTTGCATAGTGTGCAGCTAGAGTAGGGGCAGCACAGATAGTTTCACTGTAGTGTAGTGAGACCGTGTCATTCTTACATACATTAGTGTATATGTAGAGTAGGGACAGCTCAGATAGTTTCATTGTAGTGAGACCGTGTCAGTAATCTTTACATTAGTGTATAGCTCGAGTAGGGACAGTTCTGATAGCTTCAGTGTAGTGTAGTGAGACCGTATCAGTAATCTTTAGTGTATAGCTAGAGTAGGGACAATTCAGATAATGTCAGTGTAGTGATGGTTGAACACTGTCTATTTGTTTGCGTTACTGCAAGTTTAACACCATTTACTTCTGTGTGCATTACTGCCAGTTTAATGCCATATAGTTCTAAGTGTGTTACTGCCAGTTTAACGCCATATAGTTCTGTGTGCATTACTGCCAGTTTAACGCCATATAGTTCTAAGTGCGTTACTGCCAGTTTAATGCCATTTACTTCTGTGTGCATTACTGCCAGTTTAATGCCATATAGTTCTAAGTGCGTTACTGTCAGTTTAATGCTATATAGTTCTAAGTGCGTTACTGCCAGTTTAACGCCATTTACTTTTGGTGCGTTACTGCCAGTTTAACGCCATATAGTTTTAAGTGTGTTACTGCCAGTTTAACGCCATATAGTTCTGTGTGTGGTACTGCCAATTTAACACCATATAGTTTTAAGTGTGTTACTACCAGTTTAATGCCATATAGTTTTAAGTGTGTTACTGCCAGTTTAACGTCATTTACTTCTGTGTGTGTTACTGTCAGTTTGACGCCATGTAGTTCTGAGTGTATTACTGCCAGTTTAATGCCATTTACTTCTGTGTGCATTACTGCCAGTTTAAGCCCATATAGTTTTGTGGGTTACTGCAAGTTTAACGCCATATAGTTTTGTGTGTCACTGTACGTACGGTGTATTATATTGCAGTATATTATAGTGTATCCGTGGAGTGTGTCTGTGTAGTGTGAGTACTCAACTTAAAGTGCACCAAACACCCCTTTACATTGAAGTGCATCTACATACAGATTTCCACTTCTTCTTAACATTTGCTAATAAGCACCACCCCCTCCCTCCCAATAATGTCTGGGAGGACAAGAAGGAGCTGCAGACGTTCCCTTGGCACTGTAAGCAGGACAGCAACAAATGTGTCCACAGGCAAAGGTGGACGTGGTGATCAGTCTTCAGGAAGGGCATTGTTTACTCTGTTTAGTGAGTTTAACCATGCTATCCAGCCACAGCATGCAGAGGAGGTGGTGGACTGGCTTACTAAACCTTCCTAATCCTCCTCATCCTCTGTCACGCAGGCAGAGACAAGTGTGCATGCCCCTGCAGCTGCCAGAGTGGATAAACCTGCCTCCTGTCCACATCTATTCCTGCCATAGCCCCATCATCAGCCATGGAGTAGGAGTCAGCTGAGTTATTTGACCACAGCATCAGTCACTTGCTCCTTGATGATGCCCAGCCATTACTGGATACAGATGTTGTTTCTGAGGTTGAGGATGACAGGAACACGAGCCTAGAGAGAGGGGAGAACACTGGTAGACAAATTGGCATTCATGTTCCCCCAGCCGCAGCGTATTGCCAAGTTGTCTCCAGTGGTAATGATGATGGAGGAGATGGAGATAATGATGATGATGATGAGGTCACTGATGTGACTTGGGTGCCAGATAGAGCAGAGGAGGAAACTGGAGGTGAGGTGGCACAACCCCAAGGGGGCAGACATCAAGAAATAGTAGAGAGCAGACACCCTATTCCATCATATTCTGCAGCTGTTCTCTCCTGGCCCACTCCCCAAAGCTCAGCTTGCTGGGCCTTTTTCAGCACATCTGCAGCAGATTGCACTGTTGCTATCTGCAAACTTTGTCTCATGCATATCAAACGTGGCAGAAACACCAGCCATTTGGGTACCGCATGTTTAAAAAGGCATTTAACATCCAATCACTCACCCCTTTGGCAGGAGCACCTAAAAGCCACACAAAAGGGGCACAAATCTGTCCCTCCTCCTCCTCATACTCCTCCTTACCCACTTCAGTCTGCCCCTGCTATACCGAGTCATTACCTTTCAGCAGCCTCCACTGATAGGGATGATGGTATAGCACAGGGTGTCCCAGGGTCTAGCAGCACATCTGCCAGCAGCACACCACTAGCTATAGACTGTAGCTGGCAAATTTCTCTGCCCCATCTGCTGCAGCGGAAAAAAAAATACACACCCTGCCACCCACATGCCCAGCATCTAAATGCAAGCTTGTCAACACTGTTGTTTCTCCAACTTTTGCCTTTCAGCATCTCCATACAGCTGGTGGTGATGATGCCATGCTTGTGAGCTCTACCCCCTCCTCCTCCGCCACCTCCATGCCCTCCTCTGCAGAATTGTCCTACGAACATTAGGTACCCCCTACGTGTTCAAAACACTATTCCATGAGTCAGGCTAAAATGTGCCAAGCAGTGCTTCAGCTGATGTGTCTAGGGGACAGAAACCACACCGGACCAAAGATTCTTGCAGCTCTGCAGGGACAGGCCCAGTGGTAGTTCATACCACGTCAGCTGGAGCCAGGAATGGTGGTGTGCGATAACTGCTCAAACCTCCTGTCCGTCTTTAGACAGGGAAAGTTGACACATGTGCCATGCCTGGCACATGTCCTCAATTTGGCATGCAGCATTTCCTAAATATGTACCCAGGGTTGCAAGACGTTATAAAGCTGGCCAGAAGAGTCTGTAGCCATTTACATGCAGCAGAGGGCTGTCAACGAGTACCTGTGCCAGTACGGCATGACGACAGGCTCAGGCCGCCTTGGCTTTTCTTCCCCACGCCAATGGCTGATCATTAAGGATGCATGCACTCTACTGTCACCATTTGAGGAGACCACAAGGATGGTGAGCCATGACAGTGCATGCATCAGTGACGCAATCCCTGTTGTGTTCCTGCAGGAGCAGACTCTGTGTGGCATTATGGACAAGGCACTGGAGGCAGAGCAGCAGGAGGAAGAGAAGGACTTCCTTTCCTCTCAAGGCCTTCTTTATCCAGACACCATCATTCCTATGTTACAGAACACACAGGAGGAGAGAGGAGAGGAGGATGAGGAGAAGGATTCCGGTACACAGGCTTTGAAAAAGAGGAAGACATGCATCAATCTGTAAGCGATGGCTTTCTAACCCCAGGACCCTTGGGAATAGTACGTAGTTGGGAGGAGGAAGTTCCAGATGCTGTCATCCTGAGTGATCCCGAGGAGTCTGCTTCTCAAGCCTCTGCAAATTTGAGGCACATAGAGAACTTCATGCTTCAAAGCCTGAGAAAGGACCCAAGAATACATGGCATAAAGGAGAATGACCATTACTGGTTGGCAACCCTCCTTGACCACCGTTATAAGGGGAAGGTCTCGGAACTCATCAAATCCCCACAGAGCATGCAGAAGATAAAATCACTTGACACGTTAAAGAGGACTTTATTGAACGTTTTTCCCGACTCCAGTAGGTCACAGTGTCGTAAAAAACATTCTTTTGAGTCTTCTGTTGGTCAAGAGAGGAGCGTTGGAGGCGCCCACCTCAGTGAGACAATTCGTAATTTATTTAGTCCTCGCCACCCAGGCCTGTCAGCTTCCACATCCCATCGGCAGCGTCTGCATCACATGGTGGACAATTACCTCAGGGCCAAAACAGAGATGGAGAGCTTTGCAACTGACGATCCACTGGCTTACTGGGTCATGAGAATAGACCACTGGCCAGAACTTGCCCAGTATGCTATTGAGTTGTTGGGTTGCCCTGCATCCAGTGTGCTTTCAGAAATGGCATTCAGTGCTGCAGGAGATTTTGTGACTGATCATAGAACGCGTCTACAGACTCCGTGGACCATTCGACTTTCAATGAATCAGTCATGGATTACCAGCTATGAAGCCCCTGATGCCCATGTCACCAATTAAGTTTTTTTGGGATGTGGAATCTCTGCAGGACTTCGAGGCTGGACCAGGCTGGCGCCCTCTTACCCTACTCACCCTCTACAGTTGTTGTTAGGTTACCAGGACCTAAACTTTTTTGAGGAGCTGCCTCCATTCACCATACATCATTTTTTTTTACCTATTCCTACACACTAGCTCTGTAGCTCCCATTCCAATTCCCTTCTTCTTCGAGCCTAGCTTTGAGGGTGTTCAATAATTTCATCTAGATCAATGTTTTTGGTATAGGTTTAATGGGCACAATTAATACATAAAGACCATTTTTTCAGCACCTGTTTTGACAGGTGCATATCATTGCAATTTTTTTGGCCTTCATCAAGAGCACCTCTATAGGGTTAGAGTGGGAGGTGACACTGGCACCCAAAGACCAATTTTTCTGCACCTGACAGGCGCATATCATTGCAATTTTTTTTACAGAAAGGGCAATTCTTGCCTTCATGAAGAACACCTCAATAGGGTTATGGTGTGAAGTCACCACCGACACCCAAAGCCCAATTTTTACGCACCCGTTACTTCTATCCAACGTCAAAGTGACACCAGAATTTATCCAGAAAATCTCTAATCTTGTTCCCAGTGCACTACATTCTTCTAGTGGAAGTTCTCCTATACCCCCCAGATAGGAAACTTACAGTAGTAAGGTTGGACAAGTAGTCAATTAGAAATAAGGATAGACGTTTGAATGTGTAAATGTGATGTGTATGAGTGTGAGATAAGAGAGATAGTGTAATATCCCCATAAAGGGGAAGCAAGTGCTAGAAAGGGTTTTTTTTTTCTTCTCTCCCTCTATGGGCCCGGTTAAATTCTGTTCCTTTAATGTTAGAGGCTTGAATTCTCCAACTAAGAGATCACAAGTCTTAAATTTCCTCCATAAACAAAAGGTGGGCATTGTCCTCTTCCAGGAGACACACTTTCACTCAAATCACATGCCCAATATAAGGAATGGAAAATATACAACATGATATCAGAGCTCTCCCTCATATAGCCTCCTTGATGGTATTCCCGAGTGGGGCTCGGGGTATGTTTTCACTGCAAATAGCGGTAACCCCGAGCCACACAAAAACATTTTTTGATCAGCTAGAAAACACCTATAGTAAATGAGAATCATTTGCAGAATTGAGTGATACTGATTTTTGGGGAAAGTTATCATCAGAGAGTGACAACAGCGACAATTCTGCAACTGAGCAAATTTCATTGTTTTTGACTTGATTACATTATTGAATACCTTTTTTATTATTATATTATTATTTTTGATAATTATTTATAGTTATTTATTGTATTATAATTTTTTTTCATAGATATTATAATTTATGATTTCGTTATTTCAAACTTTATCATACCCGGGATGTCTACTAGACTCTTGTCTTAAGTGAGTTATTCCTAAGAATTACAGGCCTACAACATAAAACGCCAAATTTCTATGTGAAAAAATGTACCGTATTGAGATGCAAAAATCTGACATAATCATACTGCCAGGGAGGTTAATAATCTCTGGAGCAACTGCACTTGCAGAGTGCAACTGCACTTTCAAAAGTGCACAGTCTATTTGCCTTTAGTAAATCAACCCCCTTTGTGTTATCATTCATATCCTCTGAAAAATGGCCAAGAAATCATAAATTCTGCCAGGGTATGTAAACTTATGAGCACAACTGTATTTACATGTGGGAATTTTCTTTATTCATTTCCATGACTGAAATTTGGAAGTTTACAACAAGGGGGCTATGTATAAAACATTCATTGAGCGGATGTGATAAACATTTGCACAATCAGCAGTGGCGGCTGGTGCTAGAACATTTTGGGGGGGCCGCAAACAAACCTGGCCCCCCACTCGCTCTACCCCCCGGAGCTTGCACAAACCCCCCCTCAATGTTGCTCGATCAAGGCGGGGAGGTGGCGGGAGGAGGTCGCGGAGGAAAGAGCTGAGCCGGGCTGTTGCTTCTCCTCCCGGCAGAACAGGAAGTGGGTCTTGATGCCCAATTGGCTGGGAGTCCTAATACTCCCTGGCCAATCGGGTCTCAAGACCCGCTTGCTGATTGGCCAGGAGGAGAAGTTGGAAGACATTAGCGATTATTAATTCACTAATGTCGCACAAGTGGGTGGTCTCTGCTCCCCGAGCCACCCTTTTTGAAGCCAATTAAAGCCTCTGGCTCTAATCACGTGCTTCTGAACAAAAAATAAGTGAAATCCATGCGTCCGGCCCCCTGCATTGAGATTAGGGGACAGGCGCATAGATTGGGGAGCGCGACGCTCCAGGGCCCCTAATGAGCGGGCTGCCACTGACAATCAGGGCAAAAATTGCCATGCTTCCTCTATTATGTGTGATTCCTATATTATCTGCGCAACCTAGTGGCCATTATGCATTTTTTTCTAGATATATTTCAAGCAGGAAAAAAATTGTATTGTGGCAACTCGATGGCACTGACATTATAGAAATCATACATAATAGAGGAAGTATGGAAATTTGTACCTTGAACTAATTTTTTATACATACAGTATCTCACAAAAGTGAGCACACCCCTCACATTTTTGTAAATATTTTATTATATCTTTTCATGTGACAGCACTGAAGAAATGACACTTTGCTACAATGTAAAGTAGTGAATGTACAGCTTGTATCACAGTGTAAATTTGCTGTCCCATCAAATTAATTCAACACACAGCCTTTAATGTCTAAACCGCTGGCAACAAAATTTAGTAGACCCCTAAGTGAAAATGTCCAAAATGGGCCCAAAGTGTCAATATTTTGTGTGGCCACCATTATTTTGCAGCACTGCCTTAACCCTCTCGGGCATGGAGTTCACCAGAGCTTTGCAGTTTGCCACTGGAGTCCTCTTCTACTCCACTAGGACAACATCACAGAGCTGGTGGATGTTAGTGACCTTTACTCCTCCACCTTCCGTTTGAAGATGCCCCACAGATTCTTAATAGGGTTTAGGTCTGGAAACATGCTTGGACATCCCATCACCTTTCCCCTCAGCTTCTTTAGCAAGGCAGTGGTCATCTTGGAGGTGTGTTTGGGGTCGTTATCATGTTGGAATACTGCCCTGCGGCCAAGTCTCTGAAGAGAGAGGATCATGCTCTGCTTCAGTATGTCACAGTACATGTTGGCATTCATGGTTCCCTCAATGAACTGTAGCTCCCCAGTGGTGGCAGCATTCATGCACTGTGTACTGTGACATACTGAAGCAGAGCATGATCCCCTCCCTTCAGAGACTGAGCCGCAGGCCAATATTCCAACATGATAACGACCCCAAACACACCTCCAAGCCTTGCTAAAAATTTTTTAGCATGTCTCCAGACTCAAACCCTATTGAGCATCTGTGGGGCATCCTCAAATGGAAGGTGGAGGAGTGCAAGGTCTCTAACATCCACCAGCTCTGTGATGTTGTCATGGCGGTGTGGAAGAGGACTCCAATGGCAACCTGTGAAGCTCTGATGAACTCCATGCACAAGAGAATAAAGGCAGTGCTGGAAAATAATGGTGGCCACACAAAATATTGACACTTTGGGCCCATTTTGGACATTTTAACTTAGGGGTGTACTCACTTTGTTGCCAGCGGTTTAGACATTAATGGCTCTGTGTTGAGTTATTTTGAGGGGACAGCAAATTTACACTGTTATACAAGCTGTACACTCACTACTTTACATTGTAGCAAAGTGTAATTTCTTCAGTGTGGTCACATGAAAAGATATAATAAAATATTTACAAAAATGTGAGGAGTGTACTCACTTTTGTGAGTTACTGTGTATATATATATATATATATATATATATTGGGTACGGAAAGTATTCAGACCCCCTTAAATTTTTCACTCTTTGATATATTGCAGCCATTTGCAGATTTATTAAAAAAGAAAAACTGAAATATCACATGGTCCTAAGTATTCAGACCCTTTGCTGTGACACTCGTATATTTAACTCAGGTGCTGTCCATTTCTTCTGATCGTCCTTGAGATGGTTCTACACCTTCATTTAAGTCCAGCTGTGTTTGATTATACTGATTGGACTTGATTAGGAAAGCCACACACCTGTCTATATAAGACCTTACAGCTCACAGTGCATGTCAGAGCAAATGAGAATCATGAGGTCAAAGGAACTGCCTGAAGAGCTCAGAGACAGAATTGTGTCAAGGCACAGATCTGGCCAAGGTTACAAAAAAAATCTGCTGCATTTAAGATTCCTAAGAGCACAGTGGCCCATAATCCTTAAATGGAAGACGTTTGGGACGACCAGAACCCTTCCTAGAGCTGGCCGTCTGGCCAAACTGAGCTATCGGGGGAAAAGAGCCTTGGTGAGAGAGGTAAAGAAGAACCCAAAGATCACTGTGGCTGAGCTCCGGAGATGCAGTCGAGAGATGGGAGAAAGTTGTAGAAAGTCAGCCATCACTGCAACCCACCACCAGTCGGGGCTTTATGGCAGTGTGGCCCACTGAAGCCTCTCCTCAGTGGAAGACACATGAAAGCCCGCATGGAGTTTGCTAAAAAACACCTGAAGGACTCCAAGATGGTGAGAAATAAGATTCTCTGGTCTGATGAGACCAAGATAGAACTTTTTGGTCTTAATTCTAAGCGGTATGTGTGAAGAAAACCAGGCACTGCTCTCACCTGTCCAATACAGTCCCAACAGTGAAGCATGGTGCTGGCAGCATCATGCTGTGGGGGTGTTTTTCAGCTGCAGGGACAGGACGACTGGTTGCAATTGAGGGAAAGATGAATACGGCCAAGTACAGGGATATCTTGGACGAAAACCTTCTCCAGAGTGCTCAGGACCTCAGACTGGGCCGAAGGTTTACCTTCCAACAAGACAATGACCCTAAGCCCACAGCTAAAATAATGAAGGAGTGGGTTCACAACAACTCCGTGACTGTTCTTGAATGGCCCAGCCAGAGCCTTGACTTAAACCCAATTGAGCATCTCTGGAGAGATCTAAAAATGGCTGTCCACCAACGTTTACCATCCAACCTGACAGGACTGGAGAGGATCTGCAAGGAGGAATGGCAGAGGATCCCCAAATCCAGGTGTGAAAAACTTGTTGCATCTTTCCCAAAAAGACTCATGGCTGTATTAGATCAAAAGGGTGTTTCTACTAAATAGTGAGCAAAGGGTCTGAATACTTAGGACCGTGTGATATTTCAGTTTTTCATTTTTAATAAATCTGCAAAAATGTCAACAATCCTGTGTCTTTCTGTCAATATGGGGTGCTGTGTGTACATTAATGAGGGAAAATGATCTTAAATGATTTTAGCAAATGGCTGCGATATAACAAAGAGTGAAACATTTAAGGGGGTCTGAATACTTTCTGTACCCACTGTATATATACATATATATATATATATATATATATATAGTATGTGTGTGTGTGTGTGTCTAAATGTAGATTTATGTCATTAAAGAAATACATATCCTTGTGTAGCCTAGTATCATGATGTGGTCTTATATACCCATGCATTTATTTATGGTATTTTCAGTATATGGTGATGGCACTTTACAGAATACACAGCTCCATTCACAACAGTACCTGTTCCTCATTGGACTTCACAATCTAGTATTTCTACCATCTAATTTGCATATTAGATGCAATTTAGGAACAAGCCAATCCACATGCTAGCATGTGGTTTTGATTTGAGGCTTGAAACCAAAGCACTCACATATTTCAAAAGAGGAATTCCAGCTAAAAGAAACATTTCTAAAAAAAACATTAGAGTTGATTTACTAGAAGTAGAGAGTGAAAACTCTGAGGCAGCTTTTTTTTTGTTAATGCTTAATTTAACAAACTGAAGTTAGAAGCTGATTGGCTACCGTGCACTGCTGCACCAGATACCTCCAGTTTTAGTAAATCAACCCCATTGTATTATTTGGAACATCTATGCAGAAAATACATGATTTTCAGTGTGTGCTATATTTTCTAAATATGGTTATAACACTTTATGACATGTATGTTCATTTTCTAGCTTTCTAAATATCCCATATTGAGTAGACATTGACTGTACTATTTTTTATTCAAGAAATCACAATACATAACAAACATACACTATATTGCCAAAAGTATTGGGGTGTCTGCCTTTACACACACATGAACTTTAATGGCATCCAAGTCTTAGGGGTTGATTTACTAAAGGCAAAAAAGACTGTGCACTTTGTAAAGTGCAGTTGCACTCTCCAAATGCAGTTGCTCCAGGGCCTAGTAATTGAGCAAAAGCTCTGCTAACTTCCATTATCCAATCATGTGCAAGCAAAAATTATTTTTGTTTTATGTTCCTTGCATGTGATTGGGTATTATTTGCAAAGTGAAGCCTTACCTCATTTACTAAGCTCTGGAGCAACTGCCCTTGCAGAGGGGAACTGCACTTTGCAAAGTGCACAGTCTATATGCCTTTAGTAAATCAACCCCTTAGTCCGTAGGGTTCAATACTGAGTTGGCCCACCCTTTGCAGCTAAAACAGCCTCAACTCTTCTTGGAAGGATGTCCACAAGGTTTAGGAGTGTATCTATGGGAATGTTTGATTATTCTTCCAGAAGCGCATTTGTGAGGTCAGACACTGATGTTGGACAAAAAGGTCTGGCTCACAGTCTCCTCTTTAATTCATCCCAAAGGTGTTCTATCGGGTTGAGGTCAGGACTCTGTGCAGGCCAGTCAAGTTCCTCCACCCCAAACTTGCTCATCCATATTTTTATGGATCTTGCTTTGTGCACTGTTGCGCAGTCATGTTGCAAAAAGGAAAGGGCAATCTCACCAAGGTGGGAGCATGAAATTGTCCAAAATGTATTGGCATGCTGGTGCCTTAAGAGTTCCCTTCACTGGAACTAAGGCGACAAGCTCAACCCCACACCATAATCACTCTTCCACCAAATGATTTGGTGGGGTGGCTCAATACTTTTGGCAATATAGCGTGGATGAGCGAGTTTGGGTTGGAGGAACTTGACTGGCCTGTACCTCAACCCGATAGAACACATTTGGAATGAATTAGAACAGAGACTGTGAGCCAGGCCTTCTCGTTCAACATCAGTGCCTGACCTCACAAATGTACTTCTGGAAGAATAGTCAAACATTGCCATAGACACTCCTAAACCTTGCGGACAGCCTTCCCAGAAGAGTTGAAGCTGTTATAGCTGCAAAGGGTGGGCCAACTCAATACTGAACCCTAAGGACTAAGACTGGGATGACATTAAAGTTCATGAGCGTGTAAAGGAAGGCGTCCAAATACTTTTGGCAATATAGTGTATGTCTTTTCACATGATTTTACTACTCTAAAAAACATATTTCTAATAATTTTGTTGTGGTATTAGCCAAATGATAGGATTATTATATATCTGAAATGATCTCTTTCAGCATTATTACTGTGCTACCTGAATAGTGATTGCTATATTTGTCCTTTTATAGATACATCAGAGAACAATACAAACGTACTATTAGAACGGAAGGAGGGTAACATGGATGTACGCGATGGTTGCATAGAAATCTTTTTAGATGGACACTATTTGCTGAATGCCCAAGGACTGGCACGAGACAATAAAACAACGGGAGGAATCCAAATCCACTTTAAGCATAAAAGTGCTGGAGGATCAGACACAAGAGACAATTTTACACAACAAGCACTACATGGTGCTGTGGGAGTTACTTTAATAAAAAAGCTGTATCGTGACACAAAAGTTTGCATCACTAAAAATTTAGTGATGGAACAATTTGATCTAATTATGTATCGTGTCTAAGTTTATTTTTGGCTTTCTAAGGCTAAGAAAAAAACAAGTAGGAACCATTTCTACTTAATTTAAATCCTGTCAGAATGTGATTACTGTGGCTAACAATCTGGGTAAGAAGATAAAACAACAAGTTGAACATTATCCACAGTTTATACATTTTAAAGCAGTATTTAAAGAAGGTTTTTGGACCTGGACAATTGAAGATGTGAAAGACGAAATAGACCAACAGCAAACATAATGCTGAATAATAATGATCTTCTTTATATCAAGTGTCCTTCAGCTGAATTTGGATTCCAAAAACGGTCTAATAATTACTGATAGGTTAATGTAGAAAGCAAAAAAGGGCTTATTTTCAATAAATATTATATGTAACTTAGCTAACATAAGTTATTCACATTAAAGATACCAATGCCATGTTCTGGCCCAGGGCAAGAAACCCAAGGATTCTTTGAAAAAAAAAACAGTTAAAAAGTTGAAAAAAAGGTTTTCTATTTAATAGATTTAAATTATAAAACATATTTTAATATTATAGAATGTATGCACATGAGCTTATACTACTTTTATGATATTTATTTTTAGATGATATTCCTCTTCTGAAAAGGATTTGAACTCTTTCTAATGAAATTACTATCATAATTATTTTGGTCTCTTTTATGTTTATGTATTGTGTGGACTGTCGATTTTAAACAAAATCTGTCTAACTTTCATAGGCCTTAAGTTAAGGAAAAATGCATGTTCTTTACTGGAATATTGAGCCCATTGTCTCAACTGCAAGACTTTGAAATTGCTTTTCAACTCAATAACCTAGTGCTGTTCACATATTAAGGCTGGGTTCACACTATCCGACAAAAAACCGGCCCGACTTTGATCCTACTTTGCTGTACGATTTGCGGTCCTACAAGGGGTCAAAGTCGGACCGTTTGTCTGTGAACAGGGATCCGACTTTGATCCCGACAATGCCAGGCACTTTGTGCTCTGGGGATCCTGAAGGGGAACTCCACGCCAAATTTAAAAAAACTGGCATGGGGTCCCCCTTCAGGAGCATACCAGGCCCTTTGGTCTGGTACGGATTTTAAGGGGAACCCCATGCCGAAAAAAACAGCGTGGGGTCCCCCCCAAAATCCATACCAGACCCTTATCCGAGCACGCAACCCGGCAGGCCAGGAAAGGGGGTGGGGACGAGCGAGCGGCCCCCTCCCTCCTGGACCATACCAGGCCGCGTG
>BLSH010282563.1:206902-218379 GCA_018402905.1 Glandirana rugosa | reverse complement strand
GAAATGTCTAGGTATGTACATCTAATCTGTTACAAAATAATACGTCTGATGTAACAAAACTGGAGACATGAGGACACTTCTGACGTCCGTACCCTTACTCCTCGGAGGGAACTAGTCCGAACGTACTACGAAGACAGATCAGAACTACAGTCGGTATGTCACGAACTATTCTCGTTAACTGTTTTTCTGTGACTACGTTAGTTTTGGTTTGTGTCCGAAATCACTTTTGTAAATGTCCTTACCCGAGGTAGACATTCCCTTATTTCAGAAGTTTGTTAAGGTCTACACTGCAAGAGTAGTCTACAGATACACTTAAAGTCTGTCAGTGTACTTGACGTAAACTCTTAACCCCTAATTTTTACGGAAAAACTATATACATTTTTAATCCCCAATTCTCAAATGCAGTTCATGTGACTGTCTGAAATTCACATAGACATCTGATGAGAACGTCACATCTGGAATTGTTTGAAGACTTTATTCCCTTACAGATGGAGCCCATTCCTGTAAATGTTTTCACTAAAGCCTGTGTTTGGTTTTGATTGCATCAGTGTCTTTTTGTCAATTGCTCTTATCAAGCACTGTATGGCTGACATCAAGACTAGACAGAAGCATCATGCAAGCCTGATCAAGGGAGGCTCCTCATTCCCATGCCTGCAGTCTTCACAGGAGTACAGAGGTCAAAACAATGTAGTCTGCATAATAAAACATTGTCTAATCTACATGTATGGATCTGTAAAGTAAACAATTAAGTAATTGATGACTTAATATTTTGTGACTTAATTATGTCTAACAAAGTGTGCCCATTTCTTGAAAAGCTAATTTGGTAAGAGGGTATGTATTTAAATGTAATTGTGTGATTTACTATGAAATTTACTATGAAATGTTCAAAATCAAGAACACGGGGACATGACCTCAAACTAACTGGGGGGAAGTTCAAAACTAATCTTAGAAAGTATTATTTTACTGAAAGGGTAGTTGATGATTGGAATAAACTACCAACAGAGGTTGTGAGACAGTCAACAGTAAATGGCTTCAAACATGCTTGGGATAAACATAAATCTATAGTCAGACAACAAGGTTAATGTAAAAAAAAAAAAAAAAATTAAAAATAAATAAATAAAAAGGGGCAGACTTGATGGACTACTCAGTCTTTTTCTGCCGTCACTTTTCTATGTTTCTATGTAAATGTTTTTTGCTAGTAAAAGAGTGAAGAGCTTTTAGGAAGTCGCTTCATTTCCAGCACTCTGAAACCAGTGTAATGCTTATGGGAACACTATGAACAAGTAGTTAAATCTCTCAGTAAAATAAAGGCTAAATAAAAAAAAGTTAAATAAAGATTGTTTTAGGTTAAAGCGGAACTCCACTTTTGCTGAGAAAAAACATTGAATTTTAACAAACTTTGTTGCAGATTCTTACCTTTTGTTATTCTGAAGAAATTCCTCTGTGCCCCTGTGGGAAAGTGAGTCTAATGGGAGTGGTTTAATAATTATCAATCAGTTATGCACATGCAGGACACTAATGAAGGAAGCTGTAGGGTCTGCATCCCTTTAGACATGTTCCTAATGGGAGTATCTTACCAAAAATGACATTTTTGTTCCAGGGGATGCCTGAAATCTTACTTGCATCTTAGTTCAGACATCTGGGAAAAATTGGTGAGCCAATCACACAAGCAGGAAATTATGTTTCTGGGGGCTGTTCTGCCCACATTCTGTGTACAGAACAACTCCAGGTAGCCATATTGCATTGCATTTTCAGACAATTACAGAGATGCAGATTGAAAAGGAAGGGTCATTTTTAATAAAATGTAATTATAATATGACTTGTGTCGCAATTGTATACACTATATTATTATTTCTTTGTTTGCTAGTTTTTTCCCCATGAAAGTGGAGTTACCCTTTAAGCCTGAATCCTAGGCCTGTATAAAAGTTATAAATCATTACAGATCTGTAATTATTAATAAATGTTTTAAGTATTTTTAAAGTGGAACAAACCCTCCTCTCCTTTTCAGCCAAGGAGGCTGCCATCTTAGCTTCCATTTCACCTGTAATTGCTATGGTGCTGAACATGCAATCAGTCATGACGCCAGCTATTTTATGACTTGACCATTTGGTTGAGAGTACAAGCAATTTTGACAATTTATTTATATATACCGCCTTGGTTGTTTAGGGAGGCACTATCATCCCTCTTTACTTGACACATAGACACACCTTACCAAAAACTAGGACTTTCTGGTACACACTTACTCAAATACAAAACCTTTATTAAGGCCATAAAAAGCAATAATAAAAATGTACAAACTTATACAAAAACAGGTTCTTATAAACACCAGCATAAAACACTTTTTTCACAATTTATTGTAGTCCCCCCACCTTTTTCTTTTGTATACTTATTACCATTTACTTCTATAATTATCTGAACTTGATGTTAAAGATGTTCACAAAGATTTCTGATGGTGAGGGGGAGTTCCACGATTTATCACTTACGACGCGTTTTGTGGGTACCAAAACCCCACTTAGTCAGGTGCTGCTAAACCATAAATCACAAGTTAGTATATATTTTCACATTACAATTTTCTTAATATCCTAACCGTTCAAAAATATAAATACCTTTTTTGTTCAACTATTGGACATGGAATTTAGGACCTGGGGACCACCAACCACACCAAGCACCCCCATCCCCCCAGGGGGCAGTGGCAACTTTGCATACTTTTGTTTGTTTTGTTTACCCTCTTTAGGATCGCCCACCTACATTGTACTGCAGATGGGCGGCTCCTACAGTAACAGTGATGTATCTGTACATCGCTGGCCTCTTCTGGGTAGAGGGCGTGTGCAAGCGTGCCCCTGCTGATTTCCGCTGTGATTCGACGCAGTGGCATCTTGTCAGCAGGTCCCGCCCAGTTTCCAATCACAGACCAGAGCCCTGTATTAACAAACAACACAGGGCTCTTTACAGATTGAACAATCAATCTCTTTGTTCACAGGGAGAAGGAACAAAGAGATTTTTAGTAAAAAGCAGCACATAATGCACACATTAACACTTGCTAGGCAGACATTTAACCCCTTATATGTATAGTGACAGTGTATAGTATTATCACTGATCGCCGTATAAATGTCGCTGGTGATGTCAGTGTCAGTTAGTCAGTTCCCACCTAGCGCCAGCTAGTGTCACATTGCTCAGGGCACAGTCCCACTATAACTCGTTGATCATCACAATTATTAATATGAAAAAAAATATTCAGAATATATACCATAGTTTGTAGATGCTATAACTTTCACACAAACCATTCAACATACACTTATTGGGATTTTTTCTTACTAAAGACATGTAGCAGAAAACATTTTTGCTTAAATGTATGAAGAAATTAGATTTTTACATTTTTTTATTGGATAAGTTTTATATAAAAAAGTAGAAAATATTGTTTTTTTAAATTTTTTTTTAGTTTATCTAATGAAAAATACAAAACCCAGTGGTGATCAAATACCACTAAAAGAAAGCTCTCTTTGTGTGAAAAAAATGTGCTTGGGTACAGCGTCGCATTACCAGTTAACCCCTTCCTTACCGGCGTATAGTAATAATACGCCGGCAAGGTGCACTCCCCATCCTGGGTGGACGTCATTGGACGTCCTCCCATTTTCACCGCTCTGCGGAACCCCTAGGGGCCAGCATTGCGGCGATCGGGGATCGGCCGTGTCCCTCGGGACCCCGGCCTTCCATGATCGGGGTAAAGAGCCAATGAAATTGGCCCTTTACCATGTGACCAGCTGTGTCCTATCACAGCTGGTCACTTCCGACAATAACAAAAAGCGGCGTGCACGCCGCTCGTGCGTGAGCCCCTGGGGGCGCGCAGTGCGGCAATCAGGGTTCGAGCCTGTCCCTCGGACAAAGCCCAACCCCGATCAGGGTAAAGAGCCAATGATATTGGCTCTTTACCACGTGATCGGCTGTGTCCAATCACAGCCGGTCGCAGAATGACAAGGATCCGCGGTAACGAGCTGTTACAGCGTTCTCCTCTTCACACATCGATCATGTGTGAGGAGAAGATAGCAGTAACAGCTTGTTACTGCTTACTGTGTGCACCAATCACACTGATTGCCCCCACAGTAGTAAAGAGTACCTGTCACCCCCCCATCAAAGTACCTGTCACAGCCCATCAGAGTACCTGTCATCTGCCCATCAGAGTACCTGTCACCTGCCCATCAAAGTATCCGAGTACCTGTCACCTGCCCATCAAAGTACCCGAGTACCTGTCACCTGCCCATCAGAGTACCCGAGTACCTGTCACCTGCCCATCTGAGTACCCGAGGACCTGTCACCAACCCATCTGAGTACCTGAGTACCTGTCACTTGCCCATCAAAGTACCCGAGTACCTGTCACCTGCCCATCAGAGTACCAGAGTACCTGTCATCTGCCCATCAGAGTACCTGTCACCTGCCCATCGAAGTACCTGAGTACCTGTCACCAGAATATCAGAGTACCCGAGTACCTGTCACCAGCCCATCAGAGTACCGAGTACCTGTCACCAGCCCATCAGAGTACCCAAGTACCTGTCATCAACCCATCAGAGTACCCGAGTACCTGTCACCAGCCCATCAGAGTATCCCAGTACCTGTCACCAGCCCATCAGAGTACCCGAGCACCTGTCATCAACCCATCTGAATACCCGAGTATCTGTCAGCAGCCCATCTGAGTAACCGAGAACCTGTCACTTGCCCATCAGAGTACCCGAGTACCTGTCACCCGCCCATCAGAGTACCCGAGCACCTGTCATCAACCCATCTGAGTACCCGAGTACCTGTCAGCAGCCCATCTGAGTAACCGAGAACCTGTCACTTGCCCATCAGAGTACCTGAGTATCTGTCACCAGCCCATCACAGTACCCGAGTATCTGTCACCAGCCCATGAGAGTACCCGAGTACCTGTCACCAGCCCATCCAAGTACCCCAGTACCTGTCACAAGCCCATCAGAGTACCCAAGTACCTGTCACCAGTCCATCAGAGTACCCAAGTACCTGTCACCAGTCCATCTGAGTACCTGTCACTAGCCCATCTGAGTACCCTAGTAACTGTCACTAGCCCATCTGAGTACCCTAGTACCTGTCACTAGCCCATCTGAGTATCCAAGTACCTTTCCCTAGCCCATCTGAGTACCCGAGTACCTGTCACCAGCCCATCTGAGTACCGAACACCTGTCACCAGACCATCAGAGTACCTGAGTACCTGTCGCCAACCCATCAGATTACCCATGTACCTGTCACCAATTCATCACAGTACCCGAGTACCTGTCACCAGCCCATCAGAGTACCTGAGTACCTGTCACCAGCCCATCAGAGTACCTGAGTACCTGTCACCAACCCATCAGAGTACCCAAGCACTTGTCACCAACTCATCAGAGTACCCGAGTACCTGTCACCAAGCCTTCTGAGTACCCGAGTACCTGTCACCAGCTCATCATAGTACCCGAGTACCGATCACCAGTCCATCTGAGTACCTGTCACTAGTCCATCTGAGTACCCTAGTACCTGTCACTAGCCCATCTGAGTACCCAAGTGCCTGTTACTAGCCTATCTGAGTACCCAAGTACCTGTCACCAGCCCATCTGAGTACCCAAGTACCTGGCACTAGACCATCTAAGTACCCGAGTACCTGTCACCAGCTCATCAGAGTACCCGAGAACTTTTTACCAGCCCATCAGAGTACCCGAGTACCTTTTACCAGCCCATCAGAGTACCTGAGTACCTATCTGCAGCCCATAAGAGTACCCGAGTACGTATCTGAAGCTCATGCCTCATAAAATATACATTGGGGTGTTTGCTTTCCAAAATGGGGTAATTTTGTGGGTAATTCCACTGTCCCGGTGCTCCAGGACCTTCAAAAATGTGATGGGTAGGAATGAAATTAGATGTGTAATTTATGCTCCTAGAACGCCTGAAGGTACTAATTCAATGCTGGACCTCTCTATGTGGCCGGGCTGTGTAAAAGTCTCACACATGTGGCATTGCCATACTCGGGATGAGTAGCAGAATATATTTTGGGGTGTCATTTTTGCTATGTACATGCTATGTTTTAGAAATATCATATAAATTGACAACTTTGTGTAAAAAAAAAATACGTTTTCATTTTCTTTCCACATTTTCCGAAGACTTGTGGAAAAAAATGAACCGTACAAAAGACTCATAATTACAGTTGATTGAACCTCTGGAAGTTCGGGTTTGGCAGGTTCGGCCGAACTTCGGGAAAAAGTCCGGGTTTGGGACCGAACTTGACCCAAACTTTATTCCGGACCCCGAACCCCATTGAAATCAATGGGAACCTGAACATTTAGGCACAAAAATGGCTGTAACAAAGTCCTGGCAAGTCCTAGAGGTCTGCAAAAGGAAGGAAAATGGGGGTAAGAGTCGGACAAGTGCCCTACAAAGAAATGGGGATAGGGAAATAACTTAAAATAATTTTTAAGCTAAAATCACATAAAAAATAAAAAAATGGAGGTGGATGTGGAGTTGGAGGTTGAGGAGGCGGTGGAAGTGGTGGTGGAGGAGGAGGTAGCCAACATTGTTTTTATTATTTTTGTGCAAGAAATGCACCGCTGGCCGCATATGTAGTTTTTAGAATTTTTTTTTTTTAAACCAGCAATGTAGACTTTTTTTTTTTTTTGCAAGAAATGCACCACTGCCCACAATTGTAGTTTTTAGTATATATATATATTTTTTTTAAACCAGCAATGTAGACTTTTTTTTTTATTTTTGTGCAAGAAATGCACCGCTGGCCACAAATATAGTTTTTAGAATTCTTTTTTTTGTAAACCAGCAATGTACACATTTTTTTAAATTGTTGTGCAAGAAATGCACCGCTGGCTGCAAATGTAGTTTTTAGAATTTTTTTTTTTTTTAAGCCAGCAATGTAGATGCACTTTTTAATTTTGTGCAAGAAACAATAATCTGTCCCTTTAAGTAACAGCAGGAACCTCTCCCTATAGAACTAGGAGATGATTTTAGAACAATAATCTGTCCCTCTAAGCAACAGCTGGAAGAACCTTTCCCTATAGAACTTGGAGATGATTTTAGAACAATAATCTGTCCCTCTAAGCAACAGCTGGAAGAACCTTTCCCTATAGAACTTGGAGATGATTTTAGAACAATATTCTGTCCCTTAAAGCAACAGCTGGAACCTTTCCCTATAGAACTTGGAAATGATTTTAGAACAATAATATGTTCCTTAAAGCAACAGCTGGAACCTTTCCCTATAGAACTTGGAAGTTCTAAGGGTTAACTGTGTTCCCTGGGCGTGTTCTAATTGTCTTAGCATTTGACTGGCAGGGGGATGGGAGTGATCACAGCTTCCATATACAGGAATGCTGTCATCACTCCCTTCCCCCTCTAACAGAACAGAGATCCGTGTTTAGTTACACGTACCTCCGTTCTTTCACTACGGGGGGCATCGTGGGTAGCCAGCGGAGATCGAGTCCACCGCCCCCGCTCCCTGGCCCCCCCGGACAAAGTGAGTGCGCGAGCGTGCCTCCGGTGGTGCGTGCGCTCACAGTGCGCGATCTGGCAGCCACCGTCATATGAGGGCGGTTTGCCCAGGAGAGCCATCTTGTCGCCATCAACCTGCGGTTGACGGTCGGCAAGTGGTTGAAGCAACAGCTGGAACCTTTCCCTATAGAACTTGGAGATGATTTTAGAACAATAATCTGTCCCTCTAAGCAGTAGACTCTACCTAGTCCAGTCAGATCATTCTGTGCAGCAGGATGAGGTCTGCAATCTGTCCCTCAAAGCAGCAGTACTAGTAATCTCTACCTAGTCCACAATCAGAGCATTCAGTAATGCAGGATGAGATGTTATATAATATCTGCAATCTGTCCCTCACAGAGCTAGCAGCATCCTCTCCCTAAACTAGCCTGAGAGCATATGACATGCAGCACGGTGACTCCAGCCCCACATAGAGACTGGGTCACATGATGCACTGGCCAATCACAGCCATGCCATTAGTAGGCATGGCTGTGATGGCTTCTAAGGGCAAACCAGTGAAACACTTGTTGATTGGCTGCCCTTGGCAGCTATTCAACACGTGGAATCAAATACCAGAACCCCAAACTCGAACCCAAACTTTTTTGAAAAGTCCGGGTTCGGGTCCGGGTCCCGAACACCCCAAAGTTCGGTACGAACCCGAACTTTACAGTTCAGGTTTGCTCAACTCTACTCATAATGCCTCATAGAATATACATTGGGGTGTTTGCTTTCCAAAATGGGGTCATTTTGTGGGTAATTCCACTGTCCTGGTGCTCCAGGACCTTCAAAAGTGTAATAGGTCATTAAGATATTTTATGTGTAATTTATGCTCCTAGAACGCATGATGGTGCTCCCTGCATGTTGGACCTCTCTATGTGGCCAGGCTGTGTAAAAGTCTCACACATGTGGTATCGCCATGTACATGCTATGTGTTAAAAATATCTTATAAATTGACCACTTTGTGTAAAAATAAAAGAGTTTTTATTTTCTTTCCACGTTTTTCAAAGACTTAACTGTACAAAAGACTCATAATGCCTCATAGAACATACTTTGGGGTGTTTGCTTTCCAAAATGGGGTCATTTTGTGGGCAATTCCATAGTCTTCGTGCTCCAGGGCCTTCAAAAGTGTAATAGGTGGTTGAGAAATGATGTGTGATTTATGCTCGTAAAATGCCTAAAGGTGCTACTTCAATGTTGGGCCTCTGTATCTGGTCAGGCTGTGTAAAAGTCTCACACATGTGGTATCGTCATACTCAGGAGGAATAGCAGAATGTGTTTTGGGGTGTAATTTTTGCTATGTACATGCTATGTGTTGGAAATATCTTATAAATGGACAACTTTGTGTTAAAAAAATGCATTTTAATTTTTTCCCCCACATTTTCCAACAACTTATGGAAAAAATGAACCATTCAAAAGACTCATTATGCCTCAGGTTTGCTCAACTCTACTCATAATGCCTC
Source organism: Glandirana rugosa (assembly GCA_018402905.1). Taxonomy (NCBI): domain Eukaryota; kingdom Metazoa; phylum Chordata; class Amphibia; order Anura; family Ranidae; genus Glandirana; species Glandirana rugosa. Next base: position 209,413 of record BLSH010282563.1, on the reverse strand, counting down.
ATAGAATATACATTGGGGTGTTTGCTTTCCAAAATGGGGTCATTTTGTGGACAATTCCATTTTTCCTGGTGCTCCAGGGCCTTCAAAAGTGTAATAGGTGGCTGAGAAATGAGATGTGTAATTTATGCTCGTAGAACTTCTGAAGGTGCCACGTCAATGTTAGGCCTTTGTATGTGGCCAGGCTGTGTAAAAGTCTCACACATGGGGTATTGCCATACTCAGGAGGAGTAGCAGAATGTATTTTGGGGTGTCATTGCAAGTATGCATATGCTGTGTGTGAGAAATAACTTGTTGTTTAACAATTTTGTGTAAAAAAAAAATCTTCATTTTGCAAAGAATTGTGGGAAAAAAACACCATGCTCCTTACTAAATACCTTGGAATGTCTACTTTCCAAAAAGGGGTCATTTGGGGGGTATTTGTAATTTCCTGGCTTGTTAGGGTCTCAAGAAATGAGATAGGTGGTCAGTAAATCAAGTGTGAGCAATTTTCAATCATTTGCACCACAGCTTGTAGACTCTATAACTTTCACAGAGAATAAATAATATCCACTAATTTGGGCTATTTTTACCAACGATATGTAGCAGTATAAATTATGGCCGAAATTTATGAAGAAAAATTACTTTTTTGCAAAATTTTTCAATAGAAACTAAAAAAAAAAGTTTTTTTTTAAAAAAATTTTTGCTACTTTTTCGCTTATATTGAAAAAAATAAAAAAAAACAGCAGTTATTATATACCACCAAAAGAAAGCTCTATTTGCGAGAAAAAAATGATAAAAATTTTGTTTGGGTACAGTGTAGCATGACTGAGTAATTGTCATTTAAAATGTGAGAGCACTGAAAGCTGAACTTGGTCTGGGAAGGAAGGGGGTGTAAGTGTCCTGTATGGAAGTGGTTAAAGTAGTGCAGTGCTAAATAGCGAAAAGGGGCCTGGTCATGAAGGGAGGAAAACCTTCCAGAGATGAAGTGGTTAAATAACACTTTGATGGAAACATTTTTTATTGATTGTAGTGGGTAGTTAACACACGTTTTGCTTTTGGATTCAATACTTTACTGTTCAACTTCGGTTACAGTGGAGATTCCGGTCTTATGAAGTATTTTTATTCATTATTTTTCATAGAGAAAAAAGCAACGAAAAGGGATTTGTATGGTGCCACAATAATACAAACAAAATTCATAAATAAATTAGAAAATTTTAAAAAAGATTTGAAAAATCTTTCAACTTTTCTACAATTTTAATATATTTAAATAAAGAATTTTCTATTTTATTTATGAATTTTGTTTGCATTATTGTGGCACCATACAAATCCCTTTTCACTGCTTTTTTCTCTATACCTACTCTGGCATGAAGGTGCCTTTGGTCGATTGAATTCAATGCAAAATTTAGACATTTTTCATAGTAAATTGTGTATGAGTGGGCACTTAGGAAGTCCTAGTTCTTAGTAAAGTATGTTTGTGTATCAGGTGTGGGGAGCAAAATATTACAGCGCACACATACAAAAATGTAAATTTAAATCCTACAAGGCTATTTAAAAGCACCTGAACATAATAAGCAAATATGGGGATTTGGTCACACCATATGGCCATACAGTGCTTAAGCCCACTACTGTGTCAAAGTACCCCATTTTCAGTGGGTCCTATACTAACCATAGAATGAAAGATCCCACTTCTCAACCATGGGAGAAATACACTCCTCTTTAACCCCTTCCTTACCGGGCACTTAAACCCCCCTCCTGCCCAGACCAATTTTTGGCTTTCAGCGCTGTCGCATTTTGAATGACAATTGCGCGGTCGTGCAACGTTGTACCCAAATAAAATTTGCGTCCTTTTTTTCCCACAAATAGAGCTTTCTTTTGGTGGTATTTGATCCCCTCTGCGTCATTTCTGATCGCCACTATAAACAAAAAATGAGCGACAATTTTGCAAATAAGAACAATATTTTTTACTTTTTGCTAAAGTACAAATCCATAAAAAAAATTATTCATCAGTTTTGGCCGATATATATTCTTCTACATATTTTTGGTAAAAAAAAAAATTGCAATCGGCGTATATTGATTGGTTTGCGCAAAAGTTATCGCGTCTACAAACTGGGAATTGATTTCTGGCGTTTTTATTATTTTTTTTTTTTTACTAGTAATGGCGGCGATCTGCGATTTTTATTGGGACTGCGATATTGGGGCGGACATGTCGGACATTTTTTACACATTTTTGGGACCAATGACATTTATACAGCGATCAGAAATTTAAATGTCCACTGATTACTGTATAAATGTCATTGGCAGTGAAGGGGTTAACCAGCAGGGAGCAGTGAAGGGGTTAAATATGTTCCCTGGGTGTGTTCTAACTGTGGGGGGGGGGGGCAGGGCTGGCCGGGACATAACAGATCTAACTGATCCCAGTGACAGGGGTTACTGTAAATATGTCATTAGTCACCTGTAAATTTAAAGACTAGCGACATATTTACAGTAACCAGGGTTTTTACACATTTTTTACAGGCTGTACAGGCGGGGTTA
>BLSH010282563.1:176367-186690 GCA_018402905.1 Glandirana rugosa | reverse complement strand
TTTTTTTTTTTTTTTTTGTAAAAATGTATATATATATATATATATATATATATATATATGTATATGTATGTGTGTCCTTCCGTTTTTTGGGGTGTCTAGAGGAAAAAAGATTTCATCTACAAATACGGAAAGGTTTCTTCACAGTAAGAGCTGTGAAAATGTGGAATAGACTCCCTCCATAGGTGGTTTTGGCCAGCACAGTTGATTGCTTTAAAAAAGGCCTGGATTCTTTCCTTAATGTAAATAATATAACTGGGTACTAACATTTTTAGGTAAAGTTGATCCAGGGTGAATCCGATTGCCTCTCAGGGAATCAGGAAGGAATTTTTTCCCCCGTTATAGCAAATTGGATCCATGCTTTGCTGGGGTTTTTTGCCTTCCTGTGTGTATGTATATGTATATATATATATATATATATATATATATATATGTAAAAATGTTTTTTTTTTTTTTTTTGGTTGAACTGGATGGACTTGTGTCTTTTTTCAACCTGACTAACTATGTGTGTGAAGAGGAGATAGCGGTAAATGCTCGTTATCGCTTACTGTGTGCACCAATCACACTGATTGCCCCCCTAGTAGTAAAAAGTACCTGTCATCACCCCATCAAAGTACCTGCCACAGCCCATCAAAGTATCTGTCACCTGCCCATCAGAGTACCTGTCACATGTCCATCAAAGTATCCGAGTACCTGTCACCTGCCCATCAAAGTACCTGAGTACCTGTCACCTGACCATCAAAGTACCAGAGTACCTGTCACCTGCCCATCAAAGTACCTGAGTACCTGTCACCAGCCCATCAAAGAACCCGAGTACCTGCCACCTGCCCATCAAAGTACCCGAGTAACTGTCATCAACCCATCAGAGTACCCGAGTACCTGTCATCAACCCATCTCAGTATCCGAGTACCTGTCATCAACCCATCTGAGTACCCGAGTACCTGTCACCAGCCCATCACAGTACCCGAGTATCTGTCATCAACCCATCTGAGTACCCGAGTACCTGTCACCTGCCCATGAGAGTACCTGAGTAGTTGTCACCAGCCCATCAGAGTACCCAAGCACCTGTCATCAACCCATCTGAGTACCCGAGTACCTGTCACCAGCCCATCTGAGTACCCAAGTACCTGTCACCAGCCCATCACAGTACCCGAGTACCTGTCATCAACCCATCTGAGTACAAGAGTACCTGTCACCAGCCTATGAGAGTACCTGAGTACTTGTCACCAGCCCATCAGAGTACGCAAGTACCTGTCACCAGCCCATGAGAGTACCCGAGTACTTGTCACCAGCCCATCAGAGTACCCGAGTACTTGTCACCAGCCCATCTGAGTACCCAAGTACCTGTCACCAATCCATCAGAGCACCAGAGCACCTGTGACCAACCCATCAGAATACCCGAGCACCTGTCATCATCTCAGCAGAGTACCCGAGTACCTGTTACCAACCCATCAGAGTACCCAGATACCAACCCTTCTGAGTACACGAGTACCTGTCACCAGCCCATCAGAGTACCCGAGTACCTGTCACCAGCCCATCCGAGTACCCGAGTACCTGTCACCAGCCCATCCGAGTACCCGCGTACCTGTCACCAGCACATCAGAGTACCTTTCACCAGTCCATCAGAGTACCCGAGTACCTGTCACCAGTCCATCTGAGTACCTGTCACTAGCCCATCTGAGTACCCTAGTACCTGTCACTAGCCCATCTGAGTACCCTAGCCCAGCTGAGCACCCTAGTACCTGTCACTAGCCCATCTGAGTATCCAAGTACCTGTCACCAGTCCATCAGAGTACCCGAGTACCTGTCACCAGCCCATCTGAGTACCAAACACCTGTCACCAGACCATCAGAGTACCCGAATACCTGTCGCCAACCCATCAGATTACCCGTGTACCTGTCCCCAACCCATCACAGTACCAGAGCACCTGTCACCATCTCATCAGAGTACCCGAGTACCTATTACCAACCCATCAGAGTACCCGAATACCAACCATTCTGAGTACACAAGTACCTGTCACCAGCCCATCAGAGTACCCGACTACCTGTCACTAGCCCATCAGAGTACCCGAGTACCTTTCACCAGCCCATCCAAGTACCTGTCACCAGCCCATCAGAGTGCACGAGTACCTGTCACCAGACCATCAGAGTACCCGAGTACCTGTCACCAGACCATCAGAGTACCTATCACCAGTCCATCTGAGTACCTGTCACTAGCCCATCCTGGTACCCTAGAACCTGTCACTAGCCCATCTGAGTACCCTAGTACCTATCACTAGCCCATCTGAGTATCCAAGTACCTGTCACCAGTCCATCAGAGTACCCGAGTACCTGTCACCAGCCCATCTGAGTACCAAACACCTGTCATCAGACCATCAGAGTACCCGAGTACCTGTCGCCAACCCATCAGATTACCTGTGTACCTATCACCAACCCATCACAGTAACCGAGTACCTGTCACCAACCCATCTGAGTACCTGTCACCAGCCCATCAGAGTACCCGAGTACCTGTCACCAACCCATCAGAGCACCCGAGCACATGTCACCAACCCATCAGAGTACCCGAGTACCTGTCACCAACCCTTCTGAGTACCCAAGTACCTGTCACCAGCTCATCAAAGTACCCGAGTACCGGTCACCTCTGAGTACCCTAGTACCTGTCACTAACCCATCTGAGTACCCGAGTACCTGTCACTAGACCATCTGAGTATCCTAGTGCCTGTCACTAGCCCATCTGAGTACCCGAGTGCCTGTCACTAGCCCATCAGAGTACCCGAGTACTTGTCACCAGCCCATCTGAGTACCCAAGTACCTGTCACCAATCCATCAGAGTACCAGAGCACCTGTGACCAACCCATCAGAATACCCAAGCACCTGTCATCATCTCATCAGAGTACCCGAGTACCTGTTACCAACCCATCAGAGTACCCGAATACCAACCCTTCTGAGTACACGAGTACCTGTCACCAGCCTATCAGAGTACCCGAGTACCTGTCACCAGCCCATCCGAGTACCCGAGTACCTGTCACCAGCCCATCCGAGTACCTGTCATCAGCCCATCAGAGTACCCGCGTACCTGTCATCAGCCCATCAGAGTACCCGAGTACCTGTCACCAGTCCATCAGAGTACCCGAGTACCTGTCACCAGTCCATCTGAGTACCTATCACTAGCCCATCTGAGTACCCTAGTACCTGTCACTAGCCCATCTGAGTACCCTAGTACCTGTCACTAGCCCAGCTGAGCACCCTAGTACCTGTCACTAGCCCATCTGAGTATCCAAGTACCTGTCACCAGACCATCAGAGTACCCGAATACCTGTCGCCAACCCATCAGATTACCTGTGTACCTATCACCAACCCATCACAGTAACCGAGTACCTGTCACCAACCCATCTGAGTACCTGTCACCAGCCCATCAGAGTAACCGAGTACCTGTCACCAACCCATCAGAGCACCCGAGCACATGTCACCAACCCATCAGAGTACCCGAGTACCTGTCACCAACCCTTCTGAGTACCCGAGTACCTGTCACCAGCTCATCAAAGTACCCGAGTACCAGTCACCAGTCCATCTGAGTACCTGTCACTAACCCATCTGAGTACCCTAGTATCTGTCACTAACCCATCTGAGTACCCGAGTACCTGTCACTAGACCATCTGAGTATCCTAGTGCCTGTCACTAGCCCATCTGAGTACCCGAGTGCCTGTCACTAGCCCATCAGAGTACCTGAGTACTTGTCACCAGCCCATCTGAGTACCCAAGTACCTGTCACCAATCCATCAGAGTACCAGAGCACCTGTGACCAACCCATCAGAATACCCAAGCACCTGTCATCATCTCATCAGAGTACCCGAGTACCTGTTACCAACCCATCAGAGTACCCGAATACCAACCCTTCTGAGTACACGAGTACCTGTCACCAGCCCATCAGAGTACCCGAGTACCTGTCACCAGCCCATCCGAGTACCCGAGTACCTGTCACCAGCCCATCCGAGTACCTGTCATCAGCCCATCCGAGTACCCGCGTACCTGTCACCAGCCCATCAGAGTACCCGAGTACCTGTCACCAGTCCATCTGAGTACCTATCACTAGCCCATCTGAGTACCCTAGTACCTGTCACTAGCCCATCTGAGTACCCTAGTACCTGTCACTAGCCCAGCTGAGCACCCTAGTACCTGTCACTAGCCCATCTGAGTATCCAAGTACCTGTCACCAGTCCATCAGAGTACCCGAGTACCTGTCGCCAACCCATCAGATTACCTGTGTACCTGTCACTAACCCATCACAGTAACCGAGTACCTGTCACCAACCCATCTGAGTATCTGTCACCAGCCCATCAGAGTACCCGAGTACCTGTCACCAACCCATCAGAGCACCCGAGCACATGTCACCAACCCATCAGAGTACCCGAGTACCTGTCACCAACCCTTCTGAGTACCCGAGTACCTGTCACCAGCTCATCAAAGTACCCGAGTACCGGTCACCAGTCCATCTGAGTACCTGTCACTAACCCATCTGAGTACCCTAGTACCTGTCACTAACCCATCTGGGTACCCGAGTACCTGTCACTAGACCATCTGAGTATCCTAGTGCCTGTCACTAGCCCATCTGAGTACCCGAGTGCTTGTCACTAGACCATCTGAGTACCCAAGTACCTGTCACCAGCCCACCTGAGTACCCAAGTACCTGGCACCTGACCATCTAAGTACCCGAGTACCTGTCACCAGCCCATCAGAGTACCCGAGAACTTTTTACCAGCCCATCAGAGTACCCGAGTACCTTTTACCAGTCCATCAGAGTACCTGAGTACCTTTTACTAATCCATCAGAGTATCCGAGTACCTATCTGCAGCCCATGCCTCATAAAATATACATTGGGGTGTTTGCTTTCCAAAATGGGGTAATTTTGTGGATAATTCCACTGTCCTGCTGCTCCAGGACCTTCAAAGGAATGGGGATTAGATGTGTAATTTATGCTCCTAGAACGCCTGAGGGTACTACTTCAATGCTGGACCACTCTATGTGGCCGGACTGTGTAAAAGTCTCACACATGTGGTATCGCCATACTCGAGAAGAGTAGCAGAATATATTTTGGGGGGTAATTTTTGCTATGTACATGCTTTGTGTTAGAAATATCATATAAATTGACAACGTTGTGTAAAAGAAAATATGTTTTCATTTTCTTTCCACGTTTTCCGAAGACTTGTGGTAAAAATGAACCGTACAAAAGACTCATAATGCCTCACAGAATATACGTTGGGGTGTTTGCTTTCCAAAATGGGGTCATTTTGTGGGTAATTCCACTGTCCTGGTGCTCCAGGACCTTCAAAAGTGTAATAGGTCATTAGGATATTTTATGTGTAATTTATGCTCCTAGAACACATTATGGTGCTCCCTGCATGTTGGACCTCTCTATGTGGCCAGGCTGTGTAAAAGCCTCACACATGTGGTATCACCATATTCGGGAAGAACAGCAGAATGTATTTTGGGGTGTAAATTTTGTACATGCTATGTGTTAGAAATAGCTTATAAATTGACCACTTTGTGTAAAAATAAAAGAGTTTTTATTTTCTTTCCGCATTTTTCAAAGACTTAACCGTACAAAAGACTCATAATGCCTCACAAAATATATGTTTATAATGTAAATGTAATTAATATATGGGTGTTTGCTTTCCAAATGGGGTCATTTTGTGGGCAATTCTATTGTCCTGGTACTCCAGGGCCTTCAAAAGTGAAATAGGTGGTTGAGAAATGAGATGTGTAATTTATGCTCGTAGAATGCCTAAAGGTGCTACTTCAATTTTGTGCCTCTGTATGTGGCCGGGCTGTGTAAAAGTCTCACACATGTGGTATCGTCATACTCAGGAGGAGTAGCAGAATGTGTTTTGGGGTGTCATTTTTGCTATGTACATGCTATGTGTTGGAAATATCTTATAAATGGACAACTTTGTGTTAAAAAAATGCATTTTCATTTTTTTCCCCACATTTTCCAGCAACTTCTGGAAAAAAATGAACTGTTCAAAAGACTCATTATGCCTCATAGATTATACGTTAGGGTGCTTGCTTTCCAAAATGGGGTCATTTTGTGGGCAATTCCATTGTCCTGGTGATTCAGGGCCTTCAAAAGTGTAATAGGTGACTGAGAAATTAGATGTGTAATTTATGCTCGTAGAACGCCTGAAGGTGCTACTTCAATGTTAGGCCTTTGTATGTGGCCAGGCTGTGTAAAGGTCTCAGACATGGGGTATCACCATACTCAGGAGGAGTAGCAGAATGTATTTTGGGGTGTCATTGCAAGTATGCATATGCTGTGTGTGAGAAATAACTCGTTGTTTAACAATTTTGTGTAAAAAAAATTTTTTTTTTCATTTTGCAAAGAATTGTGGGAAAAAATGACAACTTCAAAAAACTCACCATGCCCTTACTAAATACCTTGGAATTTCCACTTTCCAAAAAGGGGTCATTTGGGGGGTATTTGTACTTTCCTGGCTTGCTAGGGTCTTAAGAAATGAGATAGGTGGTCAGTACATCAGGTGTGAGCAATTTTCAATGATTTGCACCATAGCTTGTAGAATCTATAACTTTCACAGAGAATAAATAATATCCACTAATTTGGGTTATTTTTACCAAAGATATGTAGCAGTATAAATTATGGCCCAAATTTATGAAGAAAAATTACTTTTTTGCAAAATTTTTCAATACAAACTAAAAAAAAGTGTTTTTTTTTTCAAAATTTTCGTTACTCTTTCATTTATATTGAAAAAATAAAGAACCCAGCAGTGATTATATACCACCAAAAGAAAGCTCTATTTGTAAGTAAGAAAAAAAATGATAAAAATTTTGTTTGGGTACAGTGTAGCATGACTGAGTAATTGTTATTTAAAGTGTGAGAGCACTGAAAGCTGGAAATTGGTCTGAGAAGGAAGGGGGTGTAAGTGTCCAGTATGGAAGTGGTTAAAATCACTGCTCCTGAAAAAATGATTGAACTTTTTTGCATTGATACATAGCCCCTAGGGCAATACCCAGGTCCCCATACACTTTTTATGGCAATATAAACCTTTAAAATTAGCATTTTGATTTTTCATGTTCGAGTCCCATTGATTTTAATAGGGTTCGCATACATTTTTTGCCTGTTCGCAAGTTCTGGTGCGAACCGAACCATCCATATTTGGCACTACCAATGAGCTACAAAATCCCCAATGTGTCACAATATATACAAGTTATACAAGAAAGAACCGTCCGCCAAAAAGATAAATAAAAATATACAATTACTCGACGATATGTGTGATGAAATGATTAGAGTTGAGCGAACCCGAACTGTAAAGTTTGGGTCCGTACCGAACTTTTGGGTGTCCGGGACTCGGACCTGAATCTGGACTTTTCAAAAAAAGTCCGGGTTCGGGTCCGGGGTTCTGGTATTTTATTACACGTGTTGAAAAGCTGCCAAGGGCAGCCAATCAACAAGTGTTTCACTGTTTTTCCCTAGAAGACATCACAGCCATGCCTACTAATGGCATGGCTGTGATTGGCCAGTGCACCATGTGACCCAGCCTCTATATGGGGCTGGAGTCACCATGTTGCATGTCATATGCTCTCAGGATAGTGTAGGGAGAGGATGCTGCTGGCTCTGTGAGGGACAGATTGCAGATATTATAGAACATCTCATCCTGCATTACTGAACGATCTGATTGTGGACTAGGGAGAGATACTAGTACTGGTGCTTTGAGGGACAGATTACACACCTCATCCTGCTGCACAGAACGATCTGACTGGACTAGGTAGAGTCTGTTGCTTTAAGGGAAAGATTATTCTTCTAAAATCATCATCAAGTTGTACAGGGAAAGGTTCCAGCTGTTGCTTTAAGGGAAAGATTAGTGTTCTAAAATCATCTTCAAAGTGTGTGAGAAAAGCCTATTGCAGGGGCATAGAGCCATATTGTTGTTCTAAAATTATCTTCAAAGTGTGTGAGAAAAGCCTATTGCAGGGGCATAGAGCCATATTAATGTTCTAAAATCATCTTCAAAGTGTGTGAGAAAAGCCTATTGCAGGGGCATAGAGCCATATTACTGTTCTAAAATCACCTTCAAAGTGTGTGAGAAAAGCCTATTGCAAGGGCATAGAGCCATATTACTGTTCTAAAATCATCTTCAAAGTGTGTGAGAAAAGCCTATTGCAGGGGCATAGAGCCATATTAGTGTTCTAAAATCATCTTCAAAGTGTATGGGAAAAGCCTATTGCAGGGGCATAGAGCCATATTAGTGTTCTAAAATCATCTTCAAAGTGTGTGAAAAAAAGCCTATTGCAGGGGCATAGAGCCATATTACTGTTCTAAAATCATCTTCAAAGTGTATGGGAAAAGCCTATTGCAAGCGCAAGGAGCCATATTAGTGTTCTAAAATTTAGAACACTAATATGGCTCCCTGCGGCTGATATAGACTTTTCCCACACAATTTTAAGATGGTTTTAGAACACTAATATGGCTCCCTGTGGCTGATATAGGCTTTTCCCACACAATTTGAAGATGATTTTAGAACACTAATCTTTCCCTTAAAGCAACAGCTGGAGGCTTTCCCTGTACAACTTGGAGATGATTTTAGAATCTAAAATCATCTCCTAGTTCTATAGGGAGAGGTTCCTACTGTTGCTTAAAGGGACAGATTATTGTTTCTTGCACAAAATTAAAAAGTGCATCTACATTGTAGTTCGGGTCCCCATTGATTTCAATGGGGTTCGGGGTCCGTGTCAAAGTTTGGGTCCAGTCCGGACCCGAACCCGGACTTTGTCCCGAAGTTCGGCTGAACCACCAGAACCCGAACTTCCAGAGGTTCGATCAACTCTAGAAATGATTGTATCATTCCATGTTGTGAAGAGGTGTCAAGGAACTTCACTGAGGGAAGGAAAGAGGGGAGAAATGAATACTCAAGAAAGGGCTCACACACAAAAGAATAAGACTGAATCACAGAAGTGTTTTATAGTCATATATTCAAATGGACATAGATCTCATAAACAAACCCCAAAATATATCAGCCCTGTTGTATCTAGAATAAAACGTACTATAAGGCTCTTAGGAGATGCCCAAATTGATAAAGTTGGTATTATGAACTTCCACACACCTCAAAGGACTAAGCAGGTGGGGGCCAGAACTTTTCAACACTAGAGAAAGGGGGGGCAGATAAATGGTCACACTATAACACGATCACACTGTTATTGCTCTGAAGAAGCAGATTGCCTGCCAAACGCATAGACAAATATACGTGGACACTATGAGCAACTTGTACAGTATCTCATGAGATTTTAAATCTATGCAAATGTTTTTTAAATTAATTATTTGTAATAACTATTGGTCGTTTTATGAGATTTTGGTTTTATATGTCTCATTGGTCATCTTCACTCATTATATATTTTTGTGTTTTTTAAAGGTAAGCTACACTTTATATTTGTATGAATATGTTAACCACTGGATGGTTGAAACTTGTAATAAATAGTGGTCTTTTATGAGATGTCCTTTTTGGTTTTATATGTCTAATTGTCATCACTAAACTCCTGTTACTATTTTGTTATATGTTTTCGTGTTTTTTTTAAAGATAAAGCTACACTTCATATTTGCATGAATAAGTTAACCACTGGATGGTTAAAACTTGCATGCTGGGAGCTTTGGTGTATGCTACAGATACTGTGGAGGTAAGCGTATTCATGCCATGCTCTCTGAAATGATATGATGTTCTGGTGTCACAATCTATGTTGGCAGCCAAAAGCAATTATATTACTCATCAATGCTGGAACTCTGCCTCAGAACGTCAGGTTGGTGAGCAAATTTGATACTTCTATTTATTAACTCTTGAGTACTTTGCCCTTGCTCCTGCTTGTCTTGCTTGCCTGAAAACACTAAAAGTGACCATCAGTGGCACAAACACACAGCCTAGCACCTACCCTAACATGAGGGGCTCTTTTGAATACAGGCTACACCTTGCACTTCACATTTGTACTTTCTGTTACTGGGAATCAAGTCTTCTCAACATACATCTGGACTGCTACTACTTTGTAGCATTAGTCAGAATCAGTGTAATCAACTATACAAGCCTCTTGTATGTAAAGGGAGTCTTTAACCACTTCAATACCGGGCACTTAGAACACTTCCTGCCCAGACCAATTTTCAGCTTTCAGTGCTGTTGCGATTTGAATGAGAATTGCACGGTCGTGCGACGCTGCACCCAAACAAACTTTTTGTCATTTTGTTCCCACAAATAGAGCTTTCTTTTGGTGGTATTTGATCACCCCTGCGGTTTTTATTTTTTGCGCTATAACAAAAAAAGACCGAAAATTTTGA